>CAUYQG010219714.1:0-20178 GCA_963574415.1 Tarsius wallacei | reverse complement strand
ATAAATCAAAAAAATGAGCCGGGCGTGGTAGCACGCGCCTGTAGTTCCAGCCACTTGGAAGGCTGAGACGGAAGGATCACCGGAGCCCAGCAGGTCGAGGCTGCGGTGGCCGGGAGCGACCACTGTACTCCAGTCTGGGTGACAGAGTGAGACCCCAACTCAAAAAAAAAAAAGAAGAAAAAGGGGCCAGGTTCTAACTCTCATATCATCAATGGGCCCAAAACAATGCTTATTTCCAGATTTCTATTCAAGGATTGCAATGTTATTTCTTTAACCATCTGTTTAAAGTCTTGGCCTACTTAACAAACAGAGAGAGAGAGAGAGAGAAAAGAATTTTTGCACGATGGAAGATTACTAGAATTTTTTCTTAACAAGCAAGAACATATAAAAAAGAATCTGTGAACAGGTAATTTGAAGGCAAGATAAGCACGATATTTATATGTATCAAACCCTCCTACCGACTCGTTTCCATATCCAACGCTACCTTACTCCTGCTCCCCCTAATAAAAAAACAAAGACAGGAATTGATATCAAATCCATTTGAACGGTGTCTGATAAAAACTATACCTGGAAAACAAAAACCCTTAGCATTAGAGATAAACTGTTATTATTTCGAGGACTCTTTTCCAGGCTAGAAAATTCACTCTTGATATCATGTCTGTTTGTTTTTTAAGCCACTTTTTGGCACATTGACTCATCAAAAGCATTACAATTTTAAAAAGTCTTCCTGAAAGGTAGATGATAATGATCAGTTTTGGTTTTCAAACATATTCTAAGCGTGAGTGCTGACTTCCCAGAAGGAAGAGGACTCTTGACCCAGGAAAGCAGGGGCCAGTGACGCCAAGTTTTCAACACTGACTGCCCATGACTTGACCCAGGACAGAGAGCGAGAGAGCCCTTCCCACCATCCATTGCAGCCAACTGTGCCCAGAGAGCACGCCATGGGGTCTCGTCCTCAGAGCTGTGTCTTAGATCCTGTGAGAAGACGGGGACCACAGACCCCAGCACCTCGAAGTCCAGGACACCAAGACTGCTGCTGGCAAACCAAAGCGACCATATCTTTTCCCGTGGCTCATCAAGCAGGATGTTTTAAGAGGTATTCCCCCCGGTATAAACAGAATACTTAATTTCCTTTTTTAATCATCTGTCTTAAGCCAGAGGCGGGCACATTTCCAACTACTCTGTCACAGGAAGATTTTGAAGACAAGGCTTGAGGCGTTCAGGAGCTTTTCAGAATTAAGTCTTTTCATTTCCCTCCGTCATCCGTACCTGGAGTTTCCTGTCAGTGTTGATCCATGGGAATGTGGGAAATCGTTGGAGCAGATGAAACACCCCAAACACCCATCCATCCTCCCAAAGAAAGTGGCGAGGCAGGAGTGGCGAAGGGCCTCCGTAATCGTCTCAGTGGCCATTTGTAGAAAATCTGGGGATAAATCCAATTTTTTAAAAAAGTTCACTTCGTTGGAAATATCGAATATTCAAGCTGAGGGAACACCGACCCTAATAAAGCATGGGATGGATGAGGCCGAAGTCACTGCATACAGCCTCATGCACATTTTTCCTCAAGTTCAAGTTGACTCTCCCCCGCCCCGGCCCGTCTCCTGCCTTGCTCCTGGTCCTCCGGCGGCGGCCCCCTATTCATTACCACATAAAAGTCCCCTTAATAATTTTTATCATTCCACATCACCGGCCTGGTAACGACACCCTCTGGAGCAACTCGTCCACCTGTGTGTGTGTTTTCCACATTGCCAGCGTCTTCTGCAATTTTGTGAAGTTTGAAATGAGCCTTTGTGGTGCAGGGGAGAAGGGACACCCCACTGATTTCAGAGCCCACTCACCTCCAGTCCACCTGGCCCATCCGTTGGTTATCTGGACCCCTCCCAGCCAGGCCTTGGAGGGTCTCCGGGCACAGGCCTGGCCGTCGCAAGCCACCGGGGTCAGTGCCAGCCCGTGGCTCTCTGTGATGCATGGGGGACAAGCCAGCAGCCTCCTCCACGCTTCAGTTTTTCAAGCTGAGTCCTTCAAAGGCTGTTTTTCTCCCAAAGAGTACCATACAACACTCATCCTGGGAAGAGAACTAAAGTGAAACCGAGATTTCCAGCAGCAATTTCCAGTCATTTCCATAGACACCCTGCCAAGGGCCTTTTGCTTTGTTTTGTTTTAAGCCTGTTTTGCTTAAGGTGACAGAAATGCTGGGACTCTCCTGGGATTGTGATTCGAAGTGATTTTGTGAGGTTGCTGCAGACTCTATGAGTATCTTGTCAGCTAGTTTGTCTGGAGCATTTAAAATGAGTCACAAATGATGCGCTCTGACATCTGTCACCTGCAAGGAGCCAGCACCCACTTATATCTTGCTCTGTAATTTTTCTTAAGTGCTGCCTTTCAGGCCGTGGGGCAGGTGGCCTCGGTGTTGCTGAAACAATTCTCCGCCCAGGCACTTCTTGTGTCCTCTGTCTCCCATTCTGGCAAAAAAAAAAAAAAAAAAAAAATCAGCAGGGTTAAGTGCCCCCTTGGCTCCCAGATCGATCTTTCCACATCAAAGGCTCCCAGCTCTCCAGACCTTTTCCCCCACCCTACCTGACCAGCCTGGTGCTCTGAGGCCTCCCACCCCTCGGCTTTGTTTCAGTAAAATGTACACTGAGGGCCGCCTCCAAGTCAGCAAGGAGGTATATTTGGTCAAGTAGAGGGCAGGGTGGACCAAGGCGTAGCCCCTGCCAGAAAGTTAGAAGATAGAAAAGGGAGAACAAGGGACAGGAAGGACGCAAATCGAGAGGGTGAACGACGGCTCCTGCCGTCTTCAACACAGCAATTACTGAAAATAGAAAAAGGCAATGAATGAGTGAATGAATGAATCGCTTCTCCTACAGGCAAGCAGCCAGGAGCTACATATCAGTGTGAAGCAAACTGCCAAATAGGAGGAGAAAGAAGGAGAAAGTGTCATGATTAACCAGATACCGTGGAGGCTGCGTGGTTGTCCTCCCTTTGTGCCATAACCCCCTTCCCAAAACTTCCTGAACTTGCCATTTAGAAAGGGGCGAACAGGCAGGAGAAGAACGACAGAACCTGGATACAGAGACACGCATAAAGCATGCAAGATTGCAAGCACATAAAACAAATCAAAATAAATCTGCCATATTACTATATTTACGTCTTTGTCCCCCTTCTGCCGGCTGGTGGTGTCATAAATCTCCCACGGAGGAAGGAAAGGTGGCGAGTGCACAAAGGTAACATATCCTGAGATTTCAAGCATCGATATGGAGTCGTCGGGGAGGGTGAGCGGCCTATAATGCGTCCGCCTCTTCGATAAGTTAATACGTCCGCATGGCATAAGGTGCAGGCGAGCTTGACATTTGAATCATTTATGGCTTTGGGGGGAAGTGGCAGCAGTCTTATTTTTTTTTTCTGGAAAAGAACCCACATGTCTTTCTCAGCCGTGAGACTGTCATTGATGGCGCTCCAGAGCTTTTCCATTTCAGCCATAAACCATGTGTTTGGGAGCCGGGCCATTTCCGCTGAGGAGTTATTATTCGACAGAGTTCCAACTGGAGGGCGCCCACCATCCCAGCAAAGCATGCTGCGCGGGCCTCCTCACCCGTGGCACAGAGCAGATTTCAGCCCAGCACGGCCACTGGGAAGCTTAATGTCCCATGCGCTGTCAAAATACCTTTCCTTCCTTCAGGTGAATGCTGTCTTGGCATGGCGGGGAAGGCACTGAGAGATGAACTCCTCCCATCCAGTTTTCATAGCTCGCAGTCTGCACAAAAGCCACCCTATCCTGATTTTCTTCAAGGTTTCTGACATCTGTTTGATTATGCTAGCCAGCCATAAAAGATGGAAATACGCGCAAACTCTGGATCTAAATTGTATTATCACGGTGCGGCCAACCTTCCTGTGCTACAACCCAAAACATCCTGACACCCCCAGCCTCAGCCCTACTGATATGCCCCCTCCCCACCCACAACGTTATTGAGCTTGGCCTGAGCCAGGTCTGCAGACCCCAGAGGTAAAACGAGGCCCTGCTCTCAGGAACCAACTTTTCCTCTGCACGGCCCCAGCTGAAATGTCTAAAACGGTAGCAAAGCCAGCGTGATTGTTTTAGGTGTCAGGGTGGGTGAGAGCGCCGGAAAAGGACTGGGGAAGCAGCAACGGAGGCTGGGGCCACATCCCTTGGGCCCTGTGCTGTTTCTTGATGTCAGAACTAGGCCTGGGCCGCAGCTTCTTGATGTCCTGGCCGTCTTGCTGCTTCAGATTCAGAGGGAATGAGAGTGGAAAAAACCCCAGGTAGGGACTCAAGAAGACTGTTGCCCCTCCTCTCACCTGGAATCGTATTCTCCCTCCAGATCTGTTCCCTCAGCCCGACCGACCTGTCAAGACAGCCCCCTCTACCTCCAACCCCTCATCCACATTCTCTGTCTCCTACCCACCCCTAAAGTCCCTGGGGCCTCACTGTCTACCATGCTTAGAGGAAGTCACCCAGTAAGTGTGCTTTCTTTCAGGCGTCTTGGGAAGCCAGTTCATCGCCCGACCTTTCTTTCTTCTGCCCTTGGCGTCTCACCCTGAGGTTCACCAAAAGCCTCCATTCTAGGTGTTCCCACCCACTTCCACACTCTTCCTCTTTCTGAAGACTCCATCTTCCCTGTTGCACAATTCTGTGGATGCTGTTTTGTTCCCATCTCCAGACTCCTGGGTGGCGTTGGAGTCTGTTAACATGGCTGCCTCCCCTCCTTGGTGTGCCTTCTTCCTAGGCCTCAAGAGGGAGCCCTCCTGCTGGTACCTCTCTGGTTGTTCCACCCTGGTCTTCTCATCATCAGACCAACCTTTCAAGGCCTTGCCTCTCTAAGCGTGGTCCGGTCACCCGCTGGGAGCTGAAAGAGATGCAGAATCTCAGGCCCCATCTAGACTCACTAAACCCGAATCCGCATTTTGGCAAGGCCCTAGGGTGACTTAGGCACACTTTCGTTTCCAAGAAAGGATGTCTTGGAGCCGTGCCTCCCATTTTCAGTTCATCATAAAATTCACCTGGGGTATAGGATTCGGCAGTCTCCCTCTTTCCCAACAGAGACAGGGCTTCCCCTGTCTGGTGCCCTGATGATCACTGTTTCTCATTCCTGTTCTCTCTGTACAGCTCGCTCCCAGGATGACCGCCCGAGGTCTCATCAGCCCTTCTGCCGGTGACTCTCTAGCTTGTATCTTCAGCTTGGTCAGATTTCTCCCCCAAATTCTATATCACCATCTGCATCAATGTCCTGGTGCTGCCAGAACAAAGTACCCAAACTCGGTGACTTGAAACAGAAGGAATTTATTGTCTCACAGTTGTAGAGGCTAGAGTCAGAAATCAAAGTGTTGGCAGGGTCGGCTCCTTCTCTCCTTGCTTCTGGTTCCTGCTGGCAATCCTTGGCATCACTCAGCTTCTGACCACGCCACTGCAATCTGCCTTTGTATTTTCCTTGTGTCTGTGTCCAAATATCCCTCTTCTTTCTCTTGTAAAGACACCAATCACCGGATTAAGCACCCCCCCCCAGCCGTCACTGAGTTAGGGACAAACCTCAATCTAGCATGACTTCATCTTGACTTGACTATATCTACGAAGACCTTATTTCCAAATAAGGTCTCCATCACAGGCAGCAGGGGTTAGAATTTGAACATACATTTTTTGGGGGAAATAATTCAGCCCCCAACACCATCTACTTCCCTGACAGTTATACTCGGTAGCAGGAGTTAGGACTTGAACATATATTTTGGGGGAAAACAGTTCGACCACCAACACTATCCACCTCCCTGAAAGATATACTAAGAAGTTCCACAAGCCCGTTAAATTTGATATGTCCAGCCCGAACTCTGCAGTCGCTCTTTCATACCGGCTCTGATATCAGTCCTCCCAGCCCAATGAACGGACTGACACCTAGGCGTCCCTTCTGACCCCCACCTCCCTCGCTGCACCATAGCCATCACGTCGCATCACATCTCTTGCTCTCTCTGTTCCTTCTGCCCACCCCCGCCTTGGGTTGGATCTCCACCGTCTCTTGCCCGAGTCATTGTATGAAGTTTCCCTCTGGTCTCCTCACCTCCAGACCAGCTTCCTTCAGTCCACAGCAACAGAGTTCTTTTGCTACACGTAAATCTGATCTTGTCACCTCCCTGTAAACTGTCTTTGATGATTCTGAGTTGAGACCAGACTCTGTAGGGGGTTTTCTAGGCTGAGAATGTCCCGCCCACACTGTCTTCTCCAGACTTGTTCCTCATCGCCCCAGCTCACATTCTGTTCCCAGTCACAGGCTGACACTACCGTCTCAGGACTCGTACCTTCTCTTCTTCTAGTTTCAGTTTAAGCATCACCCCCTCTGAGAATCTATCTCTGACACTCCACAGCAGCGGGTGTGTGGCTTCCCCTTGCTTTCCGAGTGCCAGGTATTCACTCTCAACACAAGCCTTTGCCCACAGTATTGGAATTACCTGCCTGCTGGTTCCAGTGGCCCATGATGATGCAAGCTATGCAGTGATGGGGAGTGACTGTCATTCAGCACAGAAGCGCCAGACCTCGACAGTGTCAGGCAAGCAAGAGGTGCTCTGGAGATGTGTGAAAACTGCATTGGATAGAAGAAACCAGAGAAGGTCCCTTTCCTCCCCGAGTCAGGTCTCAAACTCGAGACTTTCCAGGACAATGAGCCTCCCTGGGGAATAGGGACTTCCTGGCTGAAATCAGTGGCTTGATAGTTAATTACCTTGTAAATGTTTTTTGAATCCTGTAGCTTGGGAAATGTGCTTAACTGCCCTGTTCATTTGCCCATCAACCCCAATGGAAAGATGGTAGGTGGATAAAACCATAAAACACACTGACAATCTAGATGAAGGGAACCTTTGCTTTGTTATTGTTTCACAAAGCAAATTGTTTGATTTGGTCCTTAGTCTTCTGAAGTCTGAAAAGATAAACCAGCCAGTCTGTCATGGGTTCTTCTGCCAATTATTTAAGAGAAAGCAGAGAACACGTTTTTGGATTGGCCCTACCCCTAAGGAGTCCTTTACCTAATTAATTCCCATAAAGCCGCTGTGAGTTAGGTGAAATGAGTTAAAAGTCAGACCTAATTCACTAGAAACCGGGGGACCACATCTCAAAATCACCCTCCCAAATGGAATCCAATCAGGGTCTCCATAGAGAGCTTCATTGCTGAATGGGGCGTGGAGGGATAATTCCCCCTCATCCTCCAGTGGACTCTCCCAGTCACAATCACAGTCACTGTGCTGATTCTTCTTCAAGTCTCCCTCCTCCCCTGAGCCAGAGTCCTGGTGTCCCCACAGCCAAGCACCATGCCTGGGCCCAGAGCAGAAGCTCATAGGTGAGCATAGTCTTAAAAGTGGCAGTCTTCCAATTCCCCTATTGGGAATATACCCAGAGGAACTCAAATCATTCTACAAAAAAGATACTTGCACACGTATGTTTTTTGCAGTTCTATTCACAATAGCAAAAACATGGAACCAACCCTGTTGCCCATCGAAGCTGGACTGGATAAAGAAAATGTGGTACATAGACACAATGGAATATTATTTAGCCATAAAGAAGGACAAATATATGGACTTCACAGAAACTTGGATGGATTTGGAGTCAATCATACTTAGTGATCTATCACAGAAACAAAGAACAGAGTACCATATGTTCTCACTCATAAGCGGAACTTGAACAATTATAATATTATAAGAAAGCTTTTGGCAGTAATGGGAAACTGCCAGGGGACAGGGGTGGAATTGGCAGTTGAGGGAAACTGCTAGGGGAGGGAGCGGCAGACCTCATCACCAAGGGTACCTGCATAATCAACATTTGTATGCCTAACCCTGAATTGTACCCCACATCTTTATAATAATAAGAAAATTAAAATAAATAAATAAATAAAAGCAAATCTAAGTAAAAACTTTAAAAAATAAAATAATAATAAGAAAAGTGGCATCTTCAACAGATGAAGCCAGCAGACTCCCGCATTTTAAAGGTTACCCTGAGCCGGTGGCTCACACCTATAATCCCAGCACTATGGGAGGCTGAGGCGGAAGGATCCCTTGAGCCCAGGAGTTTGAGACCAGCCTGGACAACGTAGCAACACCTCAAAAACATCAAAAAAATTAGTCAGGCATGGTGTCATGCACCAGTAGTCCTAGCTAATCTAGAGGCTGAGGAAGGAGAATTGCCTGAGCCCAGGAGATTGAGGCTGCCGTGAGCTGTGATTGTGCCACTGCACTCCAGCCTGGGCAACAGAGTGAGACTCTAACTCAAAAAAAAAAAAAAGCTGTCCTGAAAGCTAACACCTATATTACACATTTCTACAGTTTTTTGGATGTGCACATCCAGGCCATTTACCCTTTGATTTGAAAGAAGATTTGTCCCTTCCCAATACCAGAGCACTCCCTAATCTTGGGATACTCTCCTTTTTTTTAATTCAGAGCCCAAGTAGTCTCACATTTACGGAACAAATGTTTCCCCTTATAACTGGCCATAAGCAGATGATAGCAATGAGTGCAGCTTACAACTCATAAAATGCCAAGTTCAACACTGCACACACCCACCAAGATGTCTATAAAGAAGTCGTGAAGAGGAAAGCAAGTGTAAGGCAGCAATACAGAAAGGAAAAAGGAATTTGAAAGATGAAGAGGAATTCCCAAAAGTGCAGAGCTGTAATACCGTTCTCCAGACCATGGGTTTCAGAAGGAAAAGGAACAAACTCAAGCCCAAGGGGAGAGTGACCTGGCCAAGCCAAGCAAAACTTGAGATGGCAGAACTATCCAAGGAGACAGAGGATGTTTACGTGTGCGCCTCAGCCCTGAAGGCGGGTCCAGTAATCCTCTGAGGCCTATCTACAAATGCTCCCTGGAGCTGTCCCTACCCACAGCTCCTGCAAGGGAGGCATATCTGAAGCAGCGAAGTGAGAGGAACGCCAAGACAACCTTGAACCACTTACAATTAAAAGCAGTTGTGATAACAAATACCTGGAGGCACCTCCATCAGCATAATGGAATCTCAGCATTATGGATGATATCAAGGGTCAAGTTGATGCATCCCAGAGTGTGACACCTATTATAGCACCTGGCAAATGGCAGGATGGCGATAAGTAAAGCAATGGTACCCATCCATAAAGTAACAGGAAACAAACAAGCAAACCAACCAACATAACCCCCACCTCCCCTTATTCCCCATTTTGAAATTTTCGCCAGATGCAATCAAATGATTTGATCTTGTGAAAGACGTGAGGATGTGTTACTCAGACCTCCTCTTTCAAGAAGGCCTTCCCTCCCTGCCCTGTAGGAGAAGGAAATCAGCTGACAGTTTCCAGCTATTAATTACTTCCAGCTACCTCCTCTTTGGGGCCAAGGCCAAGTTCTCCTGTAGCTGATCTGTAGCTGGTGACTGAGCAGAGGTTCTAGCCGGAGTCATGCTCTTTTGAGGGTAGCTCCCAGATAATGACTGAGTGAGGCAGTCGCCACAGTGTGGGTCATTCTCACCCGACACTGGCCCCTTCTATTGGCATCTCTGCTCTCCCTTGGGTGATATAGATGTTGACAACTCTGCATCACAACCTGACATCTTCCTGCCTGATTCTGCTTCGGCCCCATCGTAGATGTTTCTTCCCAATAAATCTTTTCTACTCCTAACTGTCTCTTTCATGGAGAACCCAACTGGGAACAAGTTTCTTTGCAACAGCCCACCGTTCCTATGTCTAATGTTCACGCTTCTGCCTTCATTCGACTCGGTTAAGAAATCACGAGCTGAGTCAATTCTGGCCAGCACACTTTGTGACATGCAGAGAGAATCATCATGAAAAACACATCGTGCCTCCAAGCTTAACTCATTAAAGTAGTGCCAATAGTTTTGTCAACTCTTCTTGGGATGCTAGCATAGGTAGACATAGTACTCTAGTTGGCTTTCAAAGTAACATTTCCCAAACTATGCTTCACCAAGTGGTAGTAAGAAGAGCTCCTCGAATAAAGAGTTCAGTAGAGAGATACGATGGAAAAATTCTGTGCTTTTGCCTTTTCTTAGAGATTCACAGTATAGAGTGAGGTCGTATGTTACTGACAAATTCTACAGTTAAGAAGGTTTTTTTGACTTTGTTCAATACATCATTTTCCAAATAACATGGAAACTGACTTTTACCCGGATACCACTTCATCTCGACCATCACAAGTGTTCCATGAAACACAACTCAGAAACTGGCCAGATAGGTTTTCTCCTTTCTTTTTTAATAAGCCTGCTGTTTTAAAAAAAAATTATGTGAGAACACATCATCAGGGAAAAAGAAATAAAACTTGGGACCCATAATTCCATCACCCAAGTGTAATCACAATTAGTATTTCAATGTATTTTCATTGTTTATTTTTCTCGATTAAAAACAATAACTGGAGGTATTTGACGACACCAGAATTTCTTCAATGCCCTACTTCGACCCCATGGCTTCTAGCTGCCTCTGCCTCCACTCACCAAACCATTTAGGCTCTGTCTCTTGCCCTCCCCTCCCCCATCCACTCTCTCACCATCTCCTTGGATCCTCTCTTGGTTATCATTCTTTCACACCCACTCTGCGACTTCATCATCATAGACCAACTCATCCCCGTGGTCTTACCCTCGAAGTCTGGGCTGCTGAGGCTGGCTGGGGAATGGGTCACCAACACAATGTCCCCAGCCAGCTGCTCAGCAATTCTGATTCTTGGCTATATCCCGTCTGCCTCTCCCCTGTATGCTCAGCCTCTTCCCTGTCTTCTTCACTTTATATTCTCTCATCTCTCCCACTTGGAAAAGTCTTCCCTAGACAACATGGTCCCTTTCACAACGGTCCGATCTTTCTTCCTCTTCTCCCTGCTGAAGTCTGCAACCATGAAAGCCAGTCTATGCGCATAGGTTTAATTTCCACCACCCTCTTCCCCAGCCATTCATATGTGTGTTCTGTAAGCACTTACAGAGCACCCAGCATCTCTCAGTCATTATGCTTGGCGTAGGGGTTAGATCAGGGAGAAAACAAGTGCAGCCTTCAAGGACCTCGTGGGCTGCTTGGGAAGGGACAAACACATTATCATAGTCTGGTAATCATCTGTCAACAAATTGCCACTCTATGGAAAGAGCCTCTTGAGAGAAATACAAAGTCCTCTGAGAAGACTCATTTCTAAAACCACAACAATCCAGATTATATCTTCATGCTCTTCTGAAATTCTTCTCTCTGCTCACTTGGGTCACCAGTGACCCGTGTTCTCAATGCCAAGTCCAATAGTTCTTTCTTCTACTTTCGCTCCCACTTTCGGCCCATGCTACACTATAAAATAACTTTCATCCCACTCTGCTGGACCCTTTCCTAGCCTGTGTTTCCAGCTTTCCCGACATCTTGGGGACTGTATCTCTTTCTGTCTCTCTCAACCCCATTCTGTGTGGAGGATTCTCAGGTCTGCGAGTCTAGCCCAGTTCCTTCGACTGAGCTCGAGTTCCACTTCCAGCTATAATTGGCACAAGCATGGCCAGCTGGCCCCTCAAACTAAGCATGCCCAAAAGCAAACCTGTGGTCTTACCCCACGTGGCTGAAAACCACAGAAATGATTCTAAATGTATCTCTATGTTCTAATTGTACGTAGAAATTTGTTTAATTTAAATATTTGCTGTCAACAATGAATTAGGAGCTTATAAATAGAAAGTGAGATTAATATATGTATTCATGTGTTACTGTTTAAGCCAATAAGCCTTTTCTATTTTCTGAAAGTAAAGTCTATGGAGGCAGTGGGATCTCCCTGTTTTCGTATGCCTGCTTGCCTGTGATCATATACACCCCAAAAGCCCTTCTTATATTTATCAGAAATTTTCCATTTTAAGGTTTTAGAATACTATTACCCATTTGTATACCTAACTCCAAATTGTCCTCCACCTCTTTAAAATAAAATTTTTTTAAAGTGCACAATAATAAAAATTTTTTAAAGGAATATTAACAAGGATACCTGCATGATCAGTGTTTATAGACCTAACCCTGAAATGTACCCCACACCTATATAATAAATAAATAAATTTAAATAAAAATAGAACATTAAAAAAAGAATATCATTACCTACCATGTGACAAAATATAATCTACAAAACCCACAATAGCTCAAAGTTTCCAAAACAATTAGCAAGAAAAATAAATTTTGTTTAATCCATAGTAATTTTTTTGTTACAAGCCAGTGATAAAAAATACTTTAGGAAAAAAACATGAAAAATGCTTGTTGATATTATTTGCTAGCAATAAAAACAAAATAGGAATCTCCAGACTTTACTGAATTAAATTGATTTTCATACCTTTCACTAGGTAAGATTTGTGACATCACATGTTTCTTTAATGTGCTGGAGACAGATCACCTAAGAGACAACACAATCTTGATCAGCACTCCGGGTTTCAGTCTACAGATGATAACAGCAATTCTTACCAACCCCATCTCTCAGAGTCTTCTTGATTAAGTCAAATAACCAATATGAAAACAACTACCTGAGTTCCCTTAAACATGATAGTAAGCAATTCTTGTTTATTATCCCCTTGCTTTCAAAATAGCTAAAATTAGAGTAAATTTAACCTAGTGCTTTCAGATAAACTGGATGTCCTCAGAGAACTATCATGAACAAATGTGCTTTTTAAATTTTTTGCAAAAAAAAATTATAGCATATAGTCCCTACACAGAATGAAATAGCTTACTAGAGAAAACAATAAGACTATTCCTCAACTTTTTTCTTGGTTTGTGTAGAGTTAAAATAGCCAGAAAGCAATTTGAATTTATCATTTTTGACTCAGGAAACCTGAAATAAAGAACATACCATGAAGAAATTATAATTTTCTATTTGAGACATAAAAGGAGTAAAATTATTTTGATTGTAAAACTGGACAATATGTAAGTATTTAATGTTAACACAAAACAAGTGCACAATTACTGCTTGTTTTGTATTTTTCTTCTAATTATCAGGGTATTAGAAAATAAAATTAAAAGCAAAATTTCAATAAGTTTTGAGTCAGTAGACCACTTGTAGCCACGGATGCAAATAAAAGTTTTGCAAGTACTAGTGGAAACATTCAATAATATATTAAAATAACCGAATATTGCACCTTTAGAAGCTTTATTCAAGGATGTAAGGGGAAAAGTCCATAGGATGCATCATGAATAATTAGTTTAATATATCCTAAAGTAGTCTCTATTCAAAATTCTGATAAACAAAAGAGCACATTACAAAAACATTCTTGCTTAACATGCCAAAAAATAGTTTCCAACCATCATTAAACATTATACTAGCCAGGCTCGGTGGCTCAGCCTGTAATGCCACGCTTTGAGAGGCCGAGGTGAGTGGATTGCCTGAGCCCACTGGTTCGAGACCCACCTGGGCAACTTGGCGAGACCTCATCTCTACAATAAATCAAAAATCAGCCGGGTGTAGTAGCTTGCACCTGTAGTTCCAGCTACTTGGGAGGCTGAGGCAGAAGGATTGCCGGAGCCCAGCAGGTCGAGGCTGCGGTGGCCGGGAGTGGCCACTGCACTCCAGTCTGGGTGACAGAGTGAGACTCCAACTCAAAAAAACAAAACAAACAAAAAAAAAAAAACATTATACTTAGGGTGAAATTCTGGACCTGTTCTCATTAACACTGGGAAAACTATTCTGATGCTCCTTACATTTTCGTAGTTATTGTTTTAGAAGCACAGGCCATGCAAGTAAGATAAAAGAGAAAAATTAGATTTGTAACTATTAGAGAGGTGTGGTGAAATATTATCATATAATGGGTGATAATTACTTAGAAAATGAAAAAGAAAAAGTTAGAAAACATATTATGATTAAGAAAACAGCTTAATAAGTTATCTGGATTCTAGATAAACATATTAAAAATCAAAATAACTAAGTGCTCTGCAACAAAACCATTATAAATAAAACTTATTTTAAAATATCACGATTTTCACTTGTAAACAAAATGGAATAACAAGAACCAGATTTACCCTCAGTTGAAAACAACCAAAAATCAAGATATTTGAAAAAAATTAGTTCAAGACTCTGTACATCAGAGAAGAAAATCAAGAACAGTGACATAGGGGGATAAAAAACAAATTGTTTGAACCATACAAGTGTCCCAGCTTTCCACCTTGATAAAATGTCCAGGAAGAAGAATTCAGGTAGAATCCTGGAAGTTAACCTGAGTTAAGAAAATGAAACTGAGAGTCCAGGGAAGACTAAGAGTCCGGGTAGACTTCTCAGAACATAGTGCCAGAGATGAGAATGCCACACACAGAGAAACAGTTCATCAGAGTACAAATTGTCATGTGCACGTGAGAAAATTACCTGAGGCTGGAAAGGAAAATCACTGAAAAGAACGGGGAGAAAGGTACCAGTGGTTATAGTACTTGATCTCTGTTTGTCATTCACAATCACTGGGTGGAGTGCTCAGAAATCTTGCCTTAGGAATGGAGAACAAGTACATTTACACCAAGTGAATCTCTGGTGTCACCTTAAAAAGCTTACTAATGAGACATGAAAGGACCCAAATGTTCTCAGGTAACTTTCCTGAATCCCAGGACAAAGCTTATAATATCTATAGAAATACAAATATATCCAGCCCCATCCTGGCAAAATTCACAATTTCTGACCTACACTTAAAAATAACCAAGCATGCAAAAAAGCAGGAGCATATCATCATAATGGATAGAAAAGTAAATCAACCTAAACTGACACAGAACTGATACAGATACTAGAATTAGGAGACTAAGGCATTAAAACACATATGATAACTATATTCCATGCGTTCAGAAGTTTAGCAGAGACATAAAAGAGACAAATTGGGATGCAAATTGCAATATGTGAAATTATTTAGATGGAATTAGCAGCAGATTAAACAATGAAGAAGAAAAGATTAGTGAATTAGACATAGCCATGGACATGAGTGAAGAAATCAGAAATCAGGAATTCATCCAAAATTAAGTGCAGAACGGGGAGGGGAGAAGGATGTAAAAAAGAAACAAAACATCAATGAACTTTGAGCAACTTCAAAAGGCATAACATGTAATTAGAGTCCACAAAGGAAAGAAGACAGAAGGGAAGACAAATACATGGGGTGAAAAAATCACATTTAATGAAAACTGTAAACCTATAGATTCAAGAAACTCAGTGAACTCCAAACACTAGAAATGCAAAGGAAAACTACACCAAGCACATCTTAATCAAAATGGCCAAACTCGGTTCTAAAGAGAATAAAGAAATAAAGGATATTACATATAAATAATCAAAAGTAAGGAGGACAACAGATTTCTCATGGGAAACAATGGAAGAACACAATGGAGCAACATCTTTAAAACACTTCAAAAACCTGTTAGCCTCAAATTTTATGCTTAGCAAAAATAATCACAGTAAAAGACTTTTGTAAGCATGATGTTTGCCGTGGATTTTTCATAGGTGGCCTTGATAAGATTGAGAAAGTTATCTTCTATTTTAAATAAGTGAAAAGCACCCCATATTCATGGATCAGAAAACTTAATATTATTGTAATGGCAATATCCCTTGGTTGATGTAGAGATTCAAGGCAATCTCTACCAAAATCATAGCTGGCTTCTCCATAGAAATTGATCAAGTTAATCCTAAAATTTATGTGGAATTGCAGGAATTCCAGAATAGTCACAATAATCTTGAAAAAGAAAAACGTTGGAGAACCTATACTTCTCAATTTCAAAACTTACCACAAAGCAACAGTAACCCAGAAAGCAAGATACTGGCATGAAGATAAATATGCAGATCAATGGATGAGGAAAAAAAAATACAGTTTCAGTCCATTTATTTTTTACAATGACGCCAAGACTATGATGCACTGGGGAGAATAATTGTCTTTTCAACAGATTATACAAGGATAACAGGATAACCCCACACAAAAGAATAAAGTTGGACTCATCTCACATTATATGCAAAAATTAATTCAAAGCTAGTCATAAGCCTAAATCTAAGAACTAAAATTATTTTTTCCCTCCAATTTTTTTAAAGAACTAAAACTATTAGACTCTAAGAAAACACATCAAAAGTGAGAAAAGTCAACCCCCATAATGGAAGAAAATATTCACAAACCACACATCTTATAAAGACTTTGTATCTAGAATATATGATTTTTTTAAAACTCTTGCAATTCAATAACAAAATATACAGATGAATCTCCAGGTCATGATGATAAGTGAAAAAAATCCAGACACAAAATAATATACATTATATGACACTATTTATATAAAACTCTAGAAAATCCAAAACTCTCGTGATTAAAATAAGAATAATAACAATAACACCAACAACATATAGGCTGAGCATGGTAGCTCATCCCGCAATCCCAGCACTTTGGGAGGCAGAGGCGAGAGGAATTCCTGAGCCCAGGGGTTTGAGACAAGCCCGGGCAACTTGGAGAGACCTCATCTCTACAATAAATCCAAAAATGAACTGGGCATGGTGGCGCCCACCTGTACTTCCAGCTACTTGGAAGGCTGAAGTGGAAGAATTGTCTGAAACCAGCGGGTTAGGGCTGCCGTGGCCATGAGGATGCCACTGCACTCCAGCCTGGGGGACAGAGTGAGACTCATAGTCAAAAAAAAAAAATACAAGTGAACCTGGTACTGTGGCTCTTGCTTATAGTTCCAGCTACTTGGGGGGCTGAAATGGGAGGATCACTTGGGCCCAGGAGCCCAAGGTTGCAGTGAGCTATGCATGCACCACTGCACTCCAACCTGGGCAACAGAGCAAGACCCTGTCTCAAAAAAAAAATGGATAAATAAATAAAAAGCATACCCGTGGATGTCTAGATCCTGGATAAGGAAGAGAATTAGCTGATTAAAAGCACAAGAAAACTTTTATTTGGAGGCTAATGTAAATATTGTGTATCTTGATTGTGTGCATATATACACACACAATTCAAAATCTGTACTTGTCAAAACTCATTGAAATGTATACTAAAAATGAGATAATTTTAGTAGCTATAAATTACACCTTAATAAAGATAAGTTGAAAGCATAAGAATACTAAATGTTGTCAAAGTATTCTCAGATTTGTGATATAATTGACAATAAACTTTAAATCTTTTCAGAAAGCAATTCGACCACGTGAATTGAGCCTTAACAGTGCTTATAGTCTTTGACCCAGTTACATCAAGACTAAAGACAAATTCTCAGAAAAAAATCCAAATACAGATAAATACATTTTATTCCTAAAGATTGCATGCATAGGAAAACTAGCACGAATGTGTTTTTTTTCAAAGTTTATTCCAGTAGGCTTATGCCATATATTGAAATATTGGGTCATAAAATTATGTTTATAAATACTGTTTAATTAAAAACTTAAAATATGACAGAATTTTCATTGAATAAATTAAACAACATTGAATTTCTACTACAGCCTCACAAGTTACAATTATTCATAGAAAACAGCAATAGAAGCAAAAATGCAAAAATTTTACCGATTTGTTTTAAGTAATGAGATTCTGAATTGTTTTTTCTTTCTTTTTCGAAGTTTTTCCAAGTTTTTTATAATGCATATGTATTACTTTTACTATTTTAAAAATTAGTTTTTAGAAGTCCTAGTCAGAGCTATCAGGCAGTAGAAAGTAATAAAAGGTACCCAAATAGGAAAAGAGTAAGTTAAATTATCCCTCTTCACAGATAATGTGATTCCATACCTAGAAAACTCTACAGAGTCTGCCAAAAACCTCCTTGTACTGATATATAATTTTGGAAAAGTCTCAGGAAGCAAAATCAATGCATAAAGAAGTAGTTGCTTTTCTATATATCAATAACAAACAGGCTGAGAACCAAATCAAAAACACAGTCCCATTCACAATAGCCACATACAAACAAGCAAGCAAAAAATATCTTGTTATCTAACTAAAGAGGTGAAAGATCTTTACAATGAAAACTACAAAATACTGCTCAAAGAAATCAAAGACGCTGCAAACAAATGGAAAAACATCCCATGCTAGTGGACTGAAAGAACCAATACCATCAAGATGTCCATTCTACCCAAAGCAATCTACAGATAACACTGTCTCTATGAAACTATCGGCAATATTTTTCACAGACCTAGAAAAGGCAATACTTAAATTTATATGATAGCAAAAATGAGCCCAAATTTCTAAAGCAAAAAGTACAAAGCTGGTGGCATCACACTCACATTCTTCAAATATTATTACAAGGCTACAGCATGGTACTGGTATAAAGATAGATGCATAGACCAATGAAACAGGATAGTGAACCCAGAAATAAAACTACAGACCTTCAACCAACTCATTTTTTGCAAAACCAACAGAAACAAACATTAAGGAAAGTAAACCCTATTTAGCAAATGGTATTGAGAAAACTGGCCAACCACATGAAGAAGAAGGAAACCGGGCCGCTACCTATCACTATATACAAAAATTAACTCAAAATAGATCAAGGACTTAAATGTGAAACCTCAAACTATGAGAAAATTTGAAGAAAACCTAGAGAACACCCTCCTGGACATTGACTTTGGTAATAAATTCACAGCCAAGTCCTCAAAAGCAAATGCAGCAAAAACCAAAATTGACAGGTAGGCCCTCATCAAACTGAAAAGTTTTTTCAAGCAAAAGAAACCAGCAAGAGAGTAAGGAGACAATTCACAGAGTAGGAAACAATATTTGCAAGCTATGCATCCAATGAAGGCCTAACATCCAGGATCTTAAGGAACTCAAGCTAATTGATAGAGGAAAAATAAAAATTTAAGTGACAAAAGACTTGAACAGACACTTTGCAAAGGAAGACATATAAGCAGCCAATAAACATATGAAAACTTTTTACCAGCACTCATCATCAGAGAAGTGCAAATCAAAACTACAATGAGATAACATCTCACACTGATAAGGATGGCTATCATTAAAAAGTTAAAAAAAAAAAACAAGAGGTGTAGGCGAGGTTGCAGAGAAAAGGGAATGCTTCTACATTATTGCTGAGACTGTAAGCTAGTCCAGCCTTCGTGGAAAGCTGTTTAGAGATATCTCAAATAACTAAAAATAGAGCTACCACTTGACCCAGTGATCTCACTTCTGGGAATATGCCCCAAAAGCACAGATTCAAAAAAAGGCACTTGCATGTGTATATTTACGGCAGCACTATCCACAATAGCAAAAACATGGAGCCAACCCCCATGCCCACGGAAGTTAGACTGAATAAAGAAAAGGTGGTACATATACATGATGGAATATTATGCAGCCATCAAGAAGAAAAAATCAGTCCTTTGCAGCAACATAAATGCAGCTTAGTTCATTCTAAGTGAACTATCACGGAAACAAAAATCTGAATGACATCTCACTCACAAGTGGTCACTAAGCACTGAGCACACAGGCACAAGAACAGGAACAACAGATACTGGGCACTGCTAAAGGAGGGAGGGGGGATGGAGAGGGGACAAGGGACGCTAAACCACCCTCTGGGCACTATCTCTACGCCTGGAGAGGAGGGCCTCATCAGAAGCCCAAACCTCGCCTTCACACAATAATCTACTTAGGGAGCAAATCCTCACATGCACCCTATGATTCTAAAATAAATAACAAATAAAAATTTAGTTTATAAAGTAGCAAACAAAATTAACTAACTCTATGAGACACAAAAGGTAGGAAGCAAACGAGAGGCTTTGGATCAGAAACCTGAAGCAAGGAGGGAAAAATAGAAGCCTGCTTGCCTCCCAGGAAGTTAGATAATACTTAGCGAAGGCTTGCTAAGTGTCAAAGCAACCTATGAGGTAGGCAACTCGTTTGATTTTATTTGCTTTCCATTTTACTCTTTATTGGTACAATCATTGTACATATTTGTGAGGTATACAGCGGTATTTCAAGTCACGTATACAATGTGTAATGATCACATCAGGAAAAATAGCATGTCTATCCCCTCAAACATCTATCATTTCTTTTGTGTTAGAAAAATTCAAAATTATCTTCTAGCTATTTGAAAACATACAGTAAATTATGGTTAACTAAAGTCACCCTACCGTGCTATAGAGCGCTAAAACTTATCCCTCCTAGGTAGCTGTAATTATTATTTTTTTTTTTGAGTTGGAGTCTCACTCTGTCGCTCAGACTGGAGTGCAGTGGCCGCTCCCGGCCACCGCAGCCTCGACCTGCTGGGCTCCAGCGATCCTTCCGCCTCAGCCTTCCAAGTAGCTGGAACTACAGGCGAGTGCTAC
>CAUYQG010219709.1:0-27982 GCA_963574415.1 Tarsius wallacei | reverse complement strand
TTTTTTGAGAGGCTGATTTGAGTTAATTGCCTGATTCCTCGGGTTCTAGACCCGCCTGGTCAACTTGGAGAGACCTCATCTCTTCAATAAATCAAAAAATTAGCCTTGCGTGGCAGCGCACACCTGTAGTTCCAACTACTTGGAAGGCTGAGGCGGAGGGATCACCGGAGCCCAGCAGGTCGAGGCTGGAGTGGCCGGGAGCGGCCACTGCACTCCAGTCTGGGTAACAGAGGTGAGACTCCAACTCAAAAAAAAAAAATTAATTAGTAGTAATAATAATAATAATAATAATAATAATAATAATAATAATAATGGGATCCAGTAGCCCAGCACTTTAGGAGGCCAAGACAAGAGGCTCACTTGAAACCAGGAATGTGAGAATGTCTCTATAAAAAAATAGAAAAATTAGCCAGGTGTGGTGGTGCATATCTTTAGTCCCAGCTACTCTGGAGGCCAAGACAGCAGGAATTTGAGGCTGTAGTAAGCCATGATCATGCTACTGCACTCCAACCTGGGTGACAGATTTTCGAGCTGAGACCACAACTCAAAAAAAAAAAAAAAGAAAGAAATCCTTTGCCAAGAAATTAATATTAAATCTAGACCCTATCCCATAGAAGCAAAAGCACTCAGAGAGAATAAAACTCAACCCAGAAAAAAATCTACCTTAGTGAAAAGTAAGCTCACAATAAAAAAAATTAAACTAAAAAAGGAAATAAAACACCATAATGAGGAAAGCTGACAATCACAACAAACAGGAAGATTAGTACCTCCAAGAACTCAAGAGTAGTACTATCTAAAAAGCACCATAAGTGGGTAGCAATGATTAAAAAGACAGAAAAAATATAAATGATAATGAAAGGACAAGACAGGCATAGTGGCTCACATCTGTAATCCCAGCACTTTGGAAGGCCAAAGCAGGAGGATCACTTGAGCCCAGGAGTTTGAGACCAGCCTGGGTAATATAGCGACACCTTGTCTTTACAAAAAAAACCATTTTAAATTAGCTGAGTGTGATGGCATACATCCCTAGTCCCAGCTACTCAGGAAGCCAGAGCTCATGAGATGGAGGCTATGGTGAACCATGATTGTGCTACTGCATTTCAGTCTGGGCAACAGAATGAGACCCTGACTCAAAAATAAAAAGAAAGAAAGGACTGATACGAAAATTAACCAAGTAAAACTTCAAGAAATAAAACATACTGCCATTGATATATATGTTAACGATATATTAACATGTGCATGTAGGATAAAATAATGAATGTTTAACTCACCAATTTACTTCTCTATTCTAAGTACTCAAATCTTATTTTCTTTAATTACTCTAATACTCGTGTCTCTTTTCCAATATCAGATGCTTTTATTTACTATAATCTATTAGTTTTGGCATCTAGCAGAAAAAGACCTATACCTCTAGAATGTGAATAGAAATAAAATAAAAAATAAATAGTGTGATATTGGAAAAGAGACAGATATAACCATTTCTATTTTTATAAAACAGTGTAGTATTGGAAAAGAGACAGACATACAGAGACTGGCAAACTCTATAAAGACCACAGTTAATATTTAAGGCTTTGTGGGCTGTACATCTCTGCACCAACTATTCAACTCAGTTCTTATATCATAAAAGCAAATAAAAATATTTAAACAATAGGTGGGATTATGTTCCAACAAATCTTTATTTACAAAACAGGCAGTCAGATTTGTCCCATGTTGTCAGTTTTCTGACCCCTAAACCAATAGAAATGAGCTCAGATACAGGTATTCCAATATATGAAAAATTAGTATAAAACTGATATTTTTTTTTTTTTTTGAATTGGAGTCTCATTCCATCGCTGGAGTGCAGTGGCACTCATGCTCACAGCCACCCCAGCGTCAACCTGCTAGGCTCCGGCAATCTTTCCATCTCAGCCTTCCAAGTAGCCGGAACTACAGGCGCGCACTACCACACCTGGCTTAATTTTTTGATTTATTGTAGAGATGAGGTCTCGCCGAGTTGCCCAGGCTGTTCTCAAACCCGTGGGTTCAGGCAATCCCCTCACCTCGGCCTCCCAAAGTACTAGGATTATAGGCTTGAGCCAAAACTGATATTTTTAAATCAGTAAGGGAAAGATGAACTATTTGGGAAAAAAATTCTTGATCCATAATTCACACAACTCAAAAAAGAATACCATAATTAAGGAAATGTTTTATAAAATCTACAGTAATAATAGGAGAAAATAATGGAGCATATTCGGGTAATCTTGAAATGGAAAAGGCTTTCTTAGCAACATCCAGAGCCATTTAAAAAAACAAAGATTAACCCACATAAAAACTTAAGTTTTCTGTAAGGTAAAAATAACATGTACAAACTTAAAGAAAAATAAAACAATAGAAAAATATATTGGCAACAAGTACATAACAAAAATTAATCCATAGAACATAAAGTTTTACAAATCAATAAGACTAATATTAGAAAAATGGGTATTGGCAATTTCAAAAAATTTGAAAAATGTCTAACACCTACCTATAAGTAAATTAGAGATTTATATATTAAAGTTACAAGAATCAATTACTGACCACAGGATATGCAAAAAATCTGTTCCTGGGAAACACGAACTCTCATAAACCATTGTTGGCAATTTAAACTGGTATCCATATTGGGAGAAAGAAATATTGCAGTAACTTTAAATATTTTAAAGCATCTACCACTCTTGAGTAGTACACAAAGATATACATACAAGTTCTATAACACTGTGTTTTAAAACAAAAAACTGGAAAACCAAGAAGTACAAAAATGGTATATATAGCCCTGCTGTGAAACACTACACCCACATACATCCATACCACGAAACACTGTAGCAAATAAACAAAATGAAGTGGACCTACATGAATTAACAGGGAAGTATCTCTAAGGCATATTGCTAAGTGAAAAATGCAGGAACAGAAAAACATGTTTAAAAATTTTCCCATTCATGGCCCTCCATCTCTCCATCATTAAGGATAGACATTGGTGTTGAGGTTGGCATACCTATTGAGGACAATAACTACCGTGGCTTCCAGTGCTGTGACGAAACCTCAGATGTGTGGCCTTCTGGCCAAAGTCTGCAGTTTCATACTGCTGGAGCATTCATTGTATTCAGAAATGAGGCATATGCAGATTTATACAGAAATTATGATTCTATGAAAGATTTTGAGGAGATGAGGAAGGGTGGTATCTTTCAGAGTGAAAGTGATTTTGGAATATAAAGAATTTCTTTGGGTTGAATTACACAGAAGTTTGTCACCGACCTGTGTTACTGAACTATGAAATATGCTATGTAGGCTAAGAGGTAGTTTCTTTTGATAAACAATTAACAAATAAAATAAGTATCTTATTTATGTAACACAAAGAAAAACTTGTGAACACTTTTATATGTACACTTAAGTGAATGCATAGAAAAAGGATCTAAAAGGATATATGTCAAACAATTGAGCAAAAAATCAGAGGTTACTTCTGTGCAAGAGAATAGAAATAGGGAATAGGAAAGAAGGGACCTGAAAGCAGAGAACACATGATTAAAGATCTGGAATCTAGGATCAGACAGACCTTGGTTCAAGTCTAGTGTTTGTTACTTTTTAGATAAATGAACTCACCTCTCTAAACCTCATCTCTTCTAAACCTTACTTGAAAAATGGTGAGAGTAATAGAACCTAAGTCAAAGAGCTGTTTGGGTTTGTTTTTTTTTAACTTTTATTTTGTGGTAAATATATATATAACATAAAATATATTATATAACCATCTTTAGGTATACATCAGTGGCATTAATTACATTCATAATGTTGTACAAATATTACCACCATTTCCAAAACCACTTCTGCTCTCTAAACTGAAACTCTGTAACCATTAAGCATTAAGTCGTCCTCTCCCATAACACCACCATCTTCCTGGGGTAACAACTAATCTACGTTCTGTCTCCATGAATTTCCCTATTCTAGGTATCACATATAAATAGAATCATATAATATGTGTCCTCTTGTGTCTGGCTTATGTCACTTGGCATAATGTTTGCAAGGTTCACTGATGTTGCAGAATGTGTCAGAACTTCATTCCTTTTTATGGCTGAATATTACTCCATTGTATGCTTATGTCACACTGACTTTTATCCATTTATAAATTAACAAACACTTGGATTGTCTGCATTTGTTGGCTATTGCTATTGTGAATAATACTGCTACAAACAATGGCATATAAATACCTGTTTAAGTCCCTCATTGGGTTTTGGTTTTTGTTTTTTTAAGCTGAGGTCTCACTCTATTGCCCAGGATGGAGTATGTGGCATGATCATAGCTCACCACAGCCTTGATCTCCTGGGCTCAAGCAATCTTCCCATCTTGGCCTCCTAAAGTGCTAGGATTACAGGTGAGTCACAGGCGTGAGTCATCATGCCCACTCATGCTATTTTTTAATTAAATAAGAATATATAATACTTAAGCGAGGCACAGTGGTTCACACCTGTAATCCCAGAACTACTGGAGGTGGAGGTGAGAGGTTGGGTTTGAGACCAACCTGGGCAACTTAGCAAGACCTCTCTCTACAATAAATCAAAAAATTAGCCAGGTGTAATGGCACACACCTGTGGTACCAGTTACTTAGAAGGATGAGGCAGAAGAATCACCTGAGCCCAGCAGGTCAAGGCTGTGTTGGCTGTGAGCATGCCATTGTACTGTAGCCTGGGTGACAGAATGAGACTCCAACTCAAAAAATACACACACACACACACACACACACACACACACACACATATATACACATATATGTATACTTACACATATATTACATAAATACTTAATATAATAATATAATAATATAATATCTGGCCCAATAACATTCACTATATTTATATATTGCTTGAATGTTTTAAATAAACATATATTCATATAGGACTTGTAAGTTTTCCTTTAAATAACTGCTTCTAAATCAGAGCAAGATAGCATAGCAAACCACATAGGTAAAGAAACTATGTGGCCAGGAAGCAAATATTGACCAGTAGAGTTCATGTGTGAGTGAGAAACTTAACTAGCAGTCTTTTATACACAATAGATTGGTGTATTGAACACTGAACAAAATATTAATTCACTTGGCACATCATTCCTATCATGGGCTATCAGAACTTACATCCATTAAAGTAAATTTCTGAGAAAATTTTTCCTGTCATGAAAAAAAAAAAGCACTGGAGGAACAGACAAAAATGACTCTGATGCTTGATTGCTAGATTCCATATTGTAAATTGCTAACTAGCATTCTAGTTCATCTACTTTGCTTCCTATAAATGAGATTAGTGAATATATTTGCATCCCTGATTCTGATCAATTCTTGGTGCTTACAGCTTAGTAAATTCACCAAAAAAAGTCTTCAGCCCAGGTGTAGTGGCTCACACCTATAATCGCAGCACTCTGGGAGGCCAAGGTGGCAGGACTGCTTGAGCTCAGGAGTTCAAGACCAGCCTGGGCAACACTGCAAGACGCCTCTAGTCCCAGCTACTGAGGAGGCTGTGGTGGGAAGATCTGAGTCCGGAGGTAAAGGCTGCAGTGAAGTGTGATTGTGCCATTGCACTCCAGCCTGGGAAACAGAATGAGACTCCGAAAAGAAAAAAAAAGTCTTTATTTTAGCTCTGCATTTATTTAATTCTTTATTGAGTACATATTCAATACCAGCCACTGTACTAGAAATGGAAAACACGGGCAACCCCTTCGGGTCCCCTCCCACTGTGGGGGCTTTTCTGTACTCTCAATAAATCCTGCTTTCTAAAAAAAAATAAAAAATAAAAAATAAGAAAGTGGGAAACATTCTGTATAGTTACCTAGTAAATTTTCCACGGCAACAATTTAATCTCATTACATAATTTCTTTCAAATATCCAGTTATCACATATTAATAACATATAAATCAACAACAGGTTCATAGAAAATTTCATGTAATCGTTTCACAGGAAATAAATCACAAAGAGAGAAAAAATATAGATACTATCTAAATTTATTTCTACCCAGCCAGTGAGAATGCTACTGAAATTGGTGTTTTTAAACTATTTCATATATTTAAAATATGATGAAAAGTTTACCCACTTAATCTTTAAAAAAATTCTAATTAGATTTTGGGGAAAGAAAGAGAGACAAAATAATTCTAAGTTCATCTGTAAAAATAAATGTAGAATAGCCAAGAAAACTTTTTATTTTTAATGCAAAGAGCTTTACCTTACCAGCTATTAAAACGTGTTATAAAATTATCAGTTCAAATATAGATAACATAAAAACAACCTATATACACCATAAGTACATCAGAATGGGAATTTATGTTCTTGGGATAAAGAAGAATTTTTCTAATCAGGATGCTTAAAGCAAAAACCCTAAAGGAAAAGAAAGATTTCATTAAACCAAAATTAAATATTTATTTTATATTAAAGTTGTATTTTTAAAATATTCTTTAAAAGTTTAGGAGAAAAAACCAAATAGGAAAAGTATCTGTAATCTAAGATAGTCAGAAAGTTGTTTTTCCCAAAATTAAAGGAACTCTTGCAATATAGTAAGAAAAAAGAGCACTATAATAGAAAATCAGGCAAATGTGTAAGTTATCTTATTTTACTTTATTATTTATCTGTTAGAGATGGGGTCTCATTGTGTTGCCCAAGCTAGTCTCGAACGCCTGGTCTCAACTTACAGTGAAAGGAATAGTCAGGGCTTGGTGGTTCAGTCTGTAATCCCAGGACTTTGGGAGGCCAAGGCAAGTAGATTGCCTGAGTCCGTAGATTCGAGACCTCATCTCTACAATAAATCAGAAATTAGCCGGGCGTGGTAGCGCATGCCTGTAGTTCTGGCTACTTGGAAGGCTAAGGCAGAAGGACCGTTGGAGCCCAGCAGGTCGGCGCTGGGGTGGCCGTGAATGTGCCACTGCACTCCAGCCTGGTTAACAAAGTGAGACTCCGACTCAAAAAATAAGAAACAAAGAAAAGAATAACGCTCAGTGGTGACCTCAAAAGAATGTTTTAGCCTGCTAAAATATTTGGATGTGAGACTGAGGCAGGTGTCACACATGCATCTGTCCGTGGTCCTGAACCTCCATGAAATGTTTAAGGCATAGTTTATTCTAATTGTGGGATACTGGTGACACTTCTTCAAAATTTCCTGTAGGAATTTCCTAGAAATTCTCAAACAGGTAAGCAGTAAAGGAGAAGCATGGAAGGAACAAGGAAAAAGACAAATGACCGAAATCTTTTGGAACAGCATAACCAGTGGGAGATAACCAGTTTGACAGTGGGAGGAGGGGTTGCTTGGCTTGACAATTTTCAAATATTCATATTTTTTTTTAAAAAAAGAGGAATAGGAATATTTCCCTTCTCTAAGAATTTGTAAGAAAAAGTCTTACAAAATGATTATGGAATTATATATATTTGGGTTTGCAGCAAATCTGTAGTATATATCTCCTAAAATGGCTGATAATAGTCAACAGTATACCGTACAGGGAGGAGAAGAGGCGAGGAAGAGAAATGTCAGGAGTGAGAAACAGGAACCTGCAGTGGCCACACTGCCACAAAAATTCTCCCTGCTCCCACATCTTACAATAGCTATGATCCAAAAGTAGACACCTGACCCAAACTATCCCAATCAGATTCTCTTCCTCCCAATTAAAAAAAATAGGGACTAGAAGTCACAGGAGAGAATCTTCAGAAGGAGCACAAAAGAAAGTGATTGACTTTACTTTTGATAAACTTACATATGGCAGTTTCAATTGGGTAACCTCTAAATGCAGAAACTGAAGTGTTATGTCTTCCAAATAAGTAAAAGAAAGAATTGAATCAGGCAAATTAATCCAAAAGACAGTAAGAACATATGGAAAAATAAATAAAGAACAAATTTTTTAAATGACAGAAATACATCCAAATAAATCTGTATTTACAATAAATGTAAATGATCTACATGCTCCATTAAAATACAAAGAGTTCACATTCAGGGAGAAAAACTCAGCTGTATGCTGTTTCCAAAAAACATCCAAACATAAGAATACAGACAGAATGAAAATAAAAGGATGAAAAAGAAAAACCAGGTAAGTAATATCCAAATAAAGGTACAACACTTACATTAATGTGAGGAGAGAAAAGGGGAAGTTTAAGGCAAAATGCCTCACTATAGGTAACTGTAATTAGATAAAGGTGCAATTCATCAGAAAAACATAATTCAATACTTTATGTATCTAATTAACTAGCGTCAAAACATATAATGGGTGAAAAATGACAAGAATTACATTTAAAAAATTGAAAAACTCTCCCATCAAGGTAGGTAATTGTAACACATATCTCACAGTAATTAATTGAAGTAAGATAGGTGAAGCAGATAAAAATCTGAACAACCTAACTAACAAGCTAGATCTGGTAGGCACAGATACAAAACACAATAACTACAGAAAAATTGTTATTTTGAAAACCACATAAAACAAATACTAGGGTGTGATGCAAATAAGAAATATTTTAAACTAATAACTTTTAAAATATATACCTCTAAAAACTCACAGGTCAAGAAGGAAAACAGAAATAGGCAAGAGGCTGAAGCAGAAGAATTGCCTGAGTCCAGAAGGTCGAGGCTGTGTTGAGTTGTTAATTGTGGCACTGCACTCAAGCCTGGGCAATAGAGTGAGACCCCAACTCAAAAAGTAAATAAATAAATAAATAAATAAATAAATAAAGGAAATTAGAAAGCATTTACAATGGAGCAATAATGTATAGAAATCAAAAAGTATAGACTGCAGCTATGATACTACTTAGAAATCTAAAGTCTTAATACTTACATTAGAAAAAATAATGCTAAAACTTAGCAAGCTAATCATAAAACTTTAGAAAATGGGGAAAAAGAATGAAAGTTAAGTACACGAAAATACAAATGAAAGTAGATATTAATAAAATAGAAAACATTTATTAAATACAGAAAGCCCAGCACTTTGAGAGGCCAAGGTGGGAGGACTGCTTGAGCCCAGGATTTCAAAACCAGCCTCGGCAACATAGTGAGACTTTGTCTTACAAAAAAAAAAAAAATTAGCCAGGTGTGCCGGCACACACCAGTAGTCCCAGTTACTCAGGAGGCTGACTTTAATTTTTAATTCAAACGAATGAATTGCCTGAGCCCAGGAGGTCGAGGCTGCAGTGAACTGTGATCATGCCACTGCACTCTAGCCTGAGCAACACAGTAAGAATCCAACTAAAAATAAATAAACAAACATTACAAAAAACTGGTTCTTTCCCACAACTGATAAACCTCTAAAAAAGTGATCAAGAAAAAAGAAGACAAACAAGCAGTATTAAAAAAGAAAAATTATATGCAACTATGGATGCTACAATATTAAACAGAAAATAATTATCATGAACACATTTATGCAAATAAACTTTAAAATTAAAAAAAGAAATTCCTAGAAAAACTCAACTTGTCAAATTACCAAGAAGTAATAGAAAAACTGAATAACCCTGTATCTTTTTTTTTTGAGTCAGAGTCTCACTCTGTCGCTCAGGCTAAATGAAGTACAGTGGCGCAATCATGGCTACCACAGCCTCAACCTGCTGGGTTCAAGCAATCCTTCCACCTCAGCCTTCCAAGTAGGTAGAACTACAGGTATGCACCACCATATCCAGCTTTTTTTTTACTGATTGAAGAGACAAGGTCTCGCCATGTTGTCCAGGCTAGTCTCAAACTCCTGGGCTTAGGCAATCCGCTAGCCTCAGCTTTCGTAAGTACTGAGATTACAGGTGTGAGTCAACACACCCAGCCTGAATAATCCTATATCTAATAAAGAAACTGAATCCATAATTCAACTCCAGAACGAGATAGATTTGCCACTGAATTTTTCCAAATTTCCCAATATTAAAGGTAGAAATGATATCAATGTTACTTGAAGGAATATATCCCATCTTTTTGTATGAGAACAGTATAATCTTTATACCAAAACCTTACAAGGGCTATATAAGAAAACTACAGACTAATCTCTCTTGTGAACACAATTAGCAAAAAATCCTCACAAAAGCATCAGTAAATCAAATCCAGAAATATGTTATACATCACAACCAAGATGGGTTTAATCCAGGAATACAAGACTGTATTAATATTCAAACTTCAATGCTAATCACCACATAATGGAATTTTAAAAGATGAAAAACCATATGATTGTCTCAATAAATGCAAAAAATGGATAAAACTCAACATCAGTTTCTATCAAAATAAAAAATTTAAAACCTCTTAGAAAGCGAGGGATAGATATACTGGATAAAACTCTTGAGTAGTTTTTAACTTAACTTCTAAAGTCAATATTGCCAGAGACAAGATCAAAACTGGGCCACTCAGATTGACTCTAAAACCCAGGCTTTCTCTACTATACTCTAGCAGTGATCATGAAATATTTTTGTTCATACACTGTCTCTATAAAAGTTTTAAAAAAACAATGTACACTTTTAAATCATAGCTCAAACGTTTAACTATAGGTTTAAATGGTTGTAAATGATATAATTTCCAACATATTTCAGATTGCATATGTGCTTTAAGTAGAATTTCATCAAAATCTGGAATTTATTAAAACTTAAGGGAAAATGTCCACCATATAATCTAATTGGCAAAGCCAGTCTTCACTATCAAACCAGTGGCTTTACGTAGAAAGAGAATGTATGAAGTGCTTTCACAGGGGTGCTGAAACTTCTTTGTAACAGAAGGTAGCAATAAAGCATCTGTATAAGAAAGGCAGCTATGTATCATATAGCACAACTTGAAAAGATAGATAAGCAAGTTACTGTAGCCAAAAAAGAGACTTTCAAAAGTTGAAGGCAGATCATATTGAAGTATCAAGCAGCATAGAATGAATATATCTATCTGCACTAAGTTGAAAAAATAAAATTGGAAAAGTAATATTCTTTTGATAAATTTCATTTCATGATTTTGTAATTTGCAATTAGAATTTTTTTATCCATGTGGTTTGCAGAAAAAAATGGCAAAGCAAAAAGACAAAAGTGACGTGAATATAAGCAGCAGTGAAGATGATCAGATTTAGATTTTTATACACGTAAGTCAGAAAAAATAAACATTGATGTGGAAGAGAATAACAGTAGCAACAGTGATATCATCCCCAAGAAGAAAATGGATGAATGTAATAAAAAGTGATAGCAATTAAAGTGTTTGTACTTTCGAAGAAGTAGAACATATTGTCAAGTGAAAACTGGGAAGATGTTACAGAAAAGGATGCTCCTCCAGCAAGAATAAATTGTTATACATCCTCAAACAACAGGACCACAAATAGCAAGCAGTATAATACTGATTAACCATTTTACTCTGTATTTTACAAATGAATTAGTGTATAGTGTAATAAAAGAAACAAATCGTTATGTGGATGAAAAAAATAAAGAAAAAGCAAATACCACACAAATGGATTTCGCATAAGTGGCATAACGTTGACCTACAGGAATCTTTAGTTTTTATCACAGTTATCCTAAATATGGGAATAACTTAAGTATCAAATTTGCAGGAGTACTAGTCTTCTTTTCAGAAACATTCAGTAGAGAAACATTCAGTAGAGAAAGGTTTATGTAAATCTTCTGGATACTTCATTTGAAGACACCTGTGTCAAGTGATGGGACAATCAGAATTCATATTCAAAAGTTCAATAATTATTTGGAATACATAGACTCAAAATTTTCACAATATTTCATACTAGATCAGGCAATCTGTGCTGACGAATCCATTGTTCAATTTAAAGTATGAATATCATTTATAATATACAATCCAAATAAACTTTCCAAATAAAGTATATGCATTTATGCACTAGCTGACTCAAAAACAGGGTATCTTTTTTCGATTCTTCCCTACTATGGCAGTATAACATCTGAAAACATAATTTGACATGATCTTCTAATAAGCACCAGAATTCCATTACATTTACATAAAAAGCTCTTGGAAAAAATTCCCAATGCATCAGGATACCATGTGTTTATTGACAGATATTACAATAGTATTGTCCTAGCAGAAGAGCTACTAAAGATGAAATGTTCTCTTGCTGGCACAAAGTCAACTAAAAGGGAATGCCAGCACAAATCAACAAGCCAAAGTTTTTAACAACAACAACAAAAAAGACAGCATACAGGAAAAATAATCTTATGCTTCTTGCATGAAAAGACTATTATAATTCTCAGCACTTGGAATCATGCAGGAATGAAATCTACCACAAGGACATTATGTGACAAAAATAGTGTATTAGTGAAAAAGCCTGAAATGATTCTAAATTATATTGCAAATATGAGTGATATGGATCATGTGGATCAATATGCTTCTACATATTGTTTTTGGTAAAAATCTTTAAAATGGTAGAGAAAATTATTCTTCTGGGAACTAGAAACATGCGTTATTAACTCCTATATACTGTACCAAGCATCAAAAAAAAAAAAAAAGAAAAACCTATGTCCCATTTGAAATTCATCAAGCTTCTGATCGATAAGTTGAGAAATGATTTTCAGGAATCACAAGTGCATCCTTTCACACTGTCTGCAAACAACAGACTGGACAGTAAATTATATATTATTAATGTAGGAGGAAGAAAATAAGACTGCACTGTCTGCTCAAATAGAAAAACACCAGGTGGAAGATGTTGTCAAAAAATTACTATTGCACAATATGTATCAATGAACCTGCAATGCAAGTCAGTTGAGGCAGGGTAGGTATAGCACGGGTTAGACATAAACAGATAAATTTCCCATAGGCAGGTTTTAGGAAGCATTCAGACATTTTTTAAATTACATTTTACTTCAGACCAAGCTGGCAGTCTACCTCAACCCCTTCCCAGCTTGTTTTGTAAACATATTAACCTAATCAACCCTTTGTAGACTTCATAACACAAACCCTTCAACATGCCAACAGTCATGTAACTAACCCACCCATCTGCCTGCTGTCCATCACCTGACATCAGTACTTGCGCAAAATTGTCCCCTCCATAATAACGAAGCAAACCACCACCAAATCACCTTAACAAACTGTCCCCATCAAAGGGAAGGTTTAAAAGGCATTCAATTTCAAACAGCAGTTGCTATTGTCTCATTAAGCGCTGGCCAGGTCATGTGTTCTTTAAGCTATGGTGGCCATGTTTTCTTAGCTTTGGCAGGCCCCTCCCTTACCTTGGGAAGGTATACCTCCAATCAATCTCAAAGCTAAGGTGGCCATGTTTTCTTAGCTTTGGCAGGCCCCTCCCTTACCTTGGGAAGGTATACCTCCAATCAATCTCAATCAGTCAAACTCTCCCTCTCTTCCCCTCTCTCCCTCCTCCCCCTCTACCCCTCTCCCTCACTCCCTCACTCCGTCTAATTTACTTTCTAAATAAACTTTGTTTAAAAACTTCGCTGGCTGCTCTAAAATTCATTTTAAAAACATGCCAAAAAATCCACAAGTTTTGCACCACAACCCACCAAAGACCATCAGTGACTGTTTCACACATTACCACACATTAGAAAAATGTAAGATATTAAATTTTAATTTTTTGTTATAAATAAGTTCCTCAATGTCCAAAATGCCATTATAAGCCAAATATAATTAAAATAAAACAGTTGGTTCCAATGCTATACTAGTTAATATAAAGTGATTTCTTTTTCACCATTTCATTAAAAGTGTGGTCAAGTTGCTGGTAGGAGATCGACATAAAGTCTCCGAGGACAAAGTGTTAACAACAAAAGGGGAAGGGGAGAACCCACCTGGCCCTGGGTAAAAGCAGTCAGTCAGGAAAAAGAGTTCAAATGATTAAAAGGAAAAGAAAAAATTTAAGTGGATAAGTAAATATTGCCTAGGAAGGCAATATTATCATTCTTAGTGTGAGAACAGAGATTATCTGAAAATTATTTTTATAGTTCCTATTTGGCACTGTTAAAATGTGATTTCATCACTTTCCAGTAGTTTAAACTAAAATTAATTAAGCAGTCATTTATATAACACTCTAGAATATCTGTATAGAAAACAGAACCACTTCCAGTGTTTACTATTGTACATGTAGGATGTGAGAACTGTGAAGGCAGCTAAGTGAAAAAAACAGAATTCCTCTAGCACATACTAGTAGCAACAACAGGCTCCCTGGTACTACCTGCAATTACCTAAGATCTTGCTTAGCATATCAGTAATAATTTTTAAAATGCAGACAACAAAAATTTTTTTTAAGTATTTAAGATAGTAATACTGGTGGGTGTGGTGGCATATGACTGTAAAATCCCAGCACTTTGGGAGGCTAAGGCAGGAGGATTGCTTGAGCCCAGGAGTAGGAGACCAGCCTGGGCAACATAGCAAGACCTCATTTTTATTTATTTATTTACGTATTTATTTAGTTAGTTAGTTGTAGGTAGATGATAGACAGATAGATAAGAGAGAGAGAGAGAGAGAGAGAGAGAGAGAGAGAGAGATCGAGCAAACCAGGCATGGTGGAGGTCGAGGCTGCAGTGAACTGTGATGGTACCACTGCACTCCAGCCAGGGAGACAGAGTGAGACCCTGTCTCGAAAGAAAAACAGTAATAGTAATACTACACTGTTTGCTTAGGGGCAGGTAAAATATAGACACAGCAGAGAAGCACAGCCCTACTGTACTCTTTGCTAGTGGTTCTTACATTTATTCAAGTACAGAGCCAGTGAAATACACTAGTGAAAAATGGACAAACATTGTATGATTCTACTCATATGAGGTCCTTAGAGTAGTCAAATTCACAGACAGAAAGTAGAATGGTACTTGCCAGGGAGCAAAGTAGAGGAGGGGTTGGCTAATGGAGTTATTTTTAATGAGTACGGTTTCAGTTTTACAAAATGAAATCAGCTCTATAGATGGATGGTGAGGATGGTTGCACAAAGATGTGAATGTACTTGATGCCACTAAACCATATACTTAAAAGATGGTTAAAATAGTGAGTTTTATATTATGTAAAAATAACTTTTAAAAAGTCATAGAAGAAAAACTTCAAATTCAGAAAATTTTACTCATTAACTTACTGTTTCCTACAAACTAAAGAAAGCCGGGCACCATGGCTCACACCTGTAATCCCAGCACTTTGGGAGTCGGAAGCAAGATTGTCTGAGCCCGGGGATTTGAGACCAGCCCTGGCAATTTGGCAAGACCTCATGTCTCTGTAATCAATCAAAAAATTAGACAGGTGTGATGGCTAATTCTAGATACTTGGAAGCCTGAGGTAGAAGGATTGCCTGAGCCCAGCAGGTAGAGGCTGTAGTAGCCGTAAGCGTGCAACTGCACTCCACCTGGGTGATGGAGTGAGACTTTGACTCAAAAAATAAAATTTAAGCCGGGCTCGGTGGCTCAGCCTGTAATCCCAGCACTTTGGGAGGCTGAGGTGAGTGGATTGCCTGAGCCCGCGGGTTCAATACCCACCTGGGCAACTTGGCGAGACCTCATTTCTACAATAAATCAAAAAATGAGCCGGGCGTGGTAGCGCGTGTCTGTAGTTCGGGCTACTTGGAAGGCGGAGGCGGAAGGATCGCCGGAGCCCAGCAGGTCGAGGCTGCGGTGGCTGGGAGCAGCCACTGCACTCCAGTCTGGGCGACAGAGTGAGACTCCAACTCAAAAAAAAAAAAAAAGGAAATGAGAACCAGGTATGAAGATTCTATATGTAATGAAAATGTTTATGCTGCAAATATATTTACTTTCAAAATATTTTAACTAATATTTATTTCATAAATTATCTCTTCTAAAATAGAGAATTAGTATACAATATTTAAAGCTTTGCCTTGACACATCAGATATGATGGTGTGATTCGATAGGTATTAAAAGCATATTTTAATATTCTGCAACCAAAAATATTATAAAGATCTTTACTTCCTAAAAAAAAGATTTATTTACTTTTCTATATTTATTCTCCTTGAAATGAAAAGCTGAAGTTCAAGCAATTCACAACTTCTAAACCAGTCATAGTCTGAAAATGTATTTAGAAATAATTAACTTGAAATTTAGAATACATTACCCCATAGAAAATATTATAAATACTGGTTAGTTTTCTAGTGAACCACACATAAGTCTGTAAGCTTTAAATCTGAGGCCCAGCAAGTGGTTAGCAAGTATCCTACTCACCACCACCCACAGGAAAGTGCCTGAGCTTAATATTAATAGAACGGGAGCCGGGCTCGGTGGCTCAGCCTGTAATCCCAGCACTTTGGGAGGCTGAGGTGAGTGGACTGCCTGAGCCCGCGGGTTCAAGAATCACCTGGGCAACTTGGCAAGACCTCATCTCTACAATAAATCAAAAAATCAGCCGAGCGTGGTAGCGCGTGCCTGTAATTCCAGCTACTCGGAAGGCTGAGGCGGAAGGATCACCGGAGCCCAGCAGGTAAGGCTGCGGTGGCCGGGAGCGGCCACTGCACTCCAGTCTGGGCGACAGAGTGATTCTCAAAATAAAAAAAAAAAAAAAAAAGTAAAAAAAAATATAGAACAGGAGACAGTATAAACTTTCTCAATCTATGATTCCTAAAGAAATACTAAGTTGGTTCCTGAGCTTAGACTTCAGAGCAACATCTGAAGTCTGTCTCTTGCTGGAACTGAAGTTCCCCCGACTGTTAGAAATCCATTTAGTTCTGGATCAAGGCAATCAAGGCATTCTCTGGTTACAAACCAGAGAAACATGGTCCAATGTTCTCCAACGTGCCCAGCCAGACACAAACCCAACCTGACAAAATTCTTCTGGTTTCTTGTGTAAAACAGGGAGTAATACAAACTGTCTACATAGTTTTATTAATGGAAAATCCAAAACTTAAATTTAAGCTGACATTCTCTGGGCTGGAACTGTGATTCTTAAAGAAGCACACATTAGAATCAACTGGGAAGCATTTTAAAAACTCACATACCCTGGCCTCCATTCTAGGTTAACTGAATCATAATCTCTAGGAGTGAGCTGCAAACAAATATATTTGAAAAGGCCATGTAAGTTTGGATGCATATACCAAATTAAAACCACTTCTTGAACTATCACAGAAACAAAGAACTGAATACTGCATGTTTTCACTCATACGCGGCCCCTGATCACTGGTCACACTAGCACAAGAATGGGATCGGCAGGTGCTGGACACTACTAAGAAGAGGGAGAGAGGGAAAAAGGAGGGGGGTACATGGCAACACACTGGGTACCCCGTCCGCTATCAGGGGAGAGAGGGCCAGCTAAAAGCCCAAACTACACCTGTATGCAGCCTGCTTATACAGTAAATTCTCACAACTCTAAAATAAAATTTAAAAAAAGAACCACTTCTTTCAAGGACCTTCTATCTCAAGTAATTATTTAACAACCACACACGACTATGAAAAGCAAACAAAAATATACATTCTTGGTTCCATCCATATGCCCGTGAAATAACAGATCCAAATTCCATCCATCTAGTCCTGAAATAACTGGTCCAAAACCAAACCAGGTAATGGCACCCCATAAAAAGTTACAATGAAGGACTGCCAGAATCTGATGCTCTGCCTATCTTGAAGACAGCCAGGTTATTCCATACAAATTACATCCTCTGTGAGTTCCAGATGGTCCTGTCACTAGAAAGAGGATCATTTAGGATTTACAATGGGATTATCAACAGAACAAAATCCAAGAAATCTCCACCTGTGTCCCTGTTTCGGGCTTGTGTGAAAAAAGGGCCATCTCATTTTGTACAAGTTAAATTATGTGGGTATTTCCTAGTTAAAACTATAACTCTGCCTATTCATGAGCAGTTGGATGTAGCTGGGGGTGGGGGGGAATCACAACCATGCTGGTATGAGTTCAACAGGGAGCTTCACCCTATGAGGGTACAGGGCAGTAGCTCCCGAGCCTAGTCCCTGAAACCATTTGGTCCTCTCTTAGGGCTCCTGGACTGTGAAGGGGAGGTGAGGGCGGGGAAGATTTCTGAAATGCCTTCAGGGCCTTTTTCTCATTGTCTTGAATATTAGCACTTGGATCCCTTTTAGTTGCCAATCTCTCTGGCAAGTGGTTGTCTGCAGTCCATGGGATTACTCTACTGAAAATGCTTCTTCCTTCTCTACTGCTCTGCCAAGCTATGAATTTTCCAAATTTTATGCTCTGCTTCCCTTTTAATTATAAGTACCAACTTTCAGTCATTCCCTTGCTCCCATATTTGATCGTGGGCTGTTAGACGCTACCATGCCACTTCTTGAATGCTTTGCTACTTATAAATTTCCTCCACAAAAAACCCTAAGTCACCATTCTCAAGTTCAGCCTTCCATAAAGCCCTAAAGCATGGACAAAACACAGCCAAGTTCTCTGCTAAGGTGTAACAAGGGTGACTTTTGCTCTAGCTTCCAATAGATTTCTCTTTTCCATGGGCTTCACTGTCTATATTTCTATCAGCATTTTGGTCACAAACACTAAACCAGTCCCTAATAAGTTTCAAACTTTCCCTTATCTTTCTGTCTTCTTCTGAGTCCTCCAAACTCTTTCAGCCTCTGCTCATTACCCAGTTCCAAAGCCACTCCCACACTTTCCAGTATACTTACAGCAATACCCCACTCCTGGTGCCAATTTTCTCTATTAGTCTGTTTTGCACTGCGTCAATAAAGGAATACCTGAGGCTGGGTAATTTATAATGAAAAGAGGTATATTTTGGTTCACAGTTCTGCAGGCTACACAAGAAGCATGGTGCCAGCATCTGCTTCTGGTTAGAGCTTAAGGAAGCTTCCATTCGTGACAGAAGGCTAAGGGCAGCCAGCATGTTACATGGCAAGAGGGTGAGCAAAATGCTGGGCTCTTTTTAATAATCAGATCTCGCAAAAACTAATAGAATAAGAGCTCATTCCTTACCACAGGGAAGGCACTAAGCACCAAGTCATTCATGAAGGATCTGCCTCCATGACCCAACACCTCCCACTAGGCCCTACCTCCATCACTGGGAGGTCACATTTCGACATGAGATTTGGAGGGGACAAACATCCAAACTATATCAATCCTGGCTGATTAAATTCATTACCACATATTTTACATGAATACAATATTCCTGACAAGATAATCTTAATATACTCTCTAAGGATGATCATTCTCTCACCATTCAAAATTACTATTTCATATTGTGAAGAAAAGAGTTATATCACAGGCTTGAGACTGCTATTTCTTAGCAAGGCCTGTTTGCAAGGTTAGTCCTTGGCTGACATCTGGGAACTTGGATTTTGGGAGTGTTTCCACAATCCTAACTGATAAGAATGGCTCATTATACCTAAACTGTGTAAACAATATGGCTTATGCTGAACACCTGCTATCCTTCTGGGAGTCTAGAATTTCAATATATGCTAGATGGAGGGTTCCTACAAGACCAGCCCCCAATAAAAATTCTGGGCACTGAGGTTTTTTTTAGTTAACAAATAATAATTCTACATATTCATGGGGTACATTATGATGTTTCAACACATATAATATTTGGTGAACAAATCAGGGTAATTAGCATATCCATCATCTCAAATATTTATCATTTATTTGTGTTGGGAGCATTAAATACCTTATATCTAGCTATTCAAAACTAAGGACTGAGTTTCTAATGAGCTTTTCTGGTAGACAACATTTTGCACTTATATGTCACAATTCATTGCTGAAGGGATCAAACACATCCTGTATGACTCCAATGGGAGAGGACTCTTGGAAGTATGGGCTTGGTTTCCTCTGGCTTCGCTCCACAAGACTTTTCCCTTTGCTGATTATTCCTTGTAGTTTTTTACTGTAATGAATACTAACCATGAGTATGACTATATGCTATGTCTGTCTCATCAGTCCTCCTAATGAAACACCCAACCTGGAAGTGGTCTGCAAGACTCTAGACACACACACGTCTCGCCTCTCATTAAGTTTCTAATAATCCATTACCTCCCAAGACCCTCAGCTGATTACACAGTCTCAACTTCACTGAAATAATAGATGCATTCAGAAGTGAACCCCTTTATCTTCCCACCACCAAATCTACCAATTTATCTGTTCAAAAAAAAAAGTGTCCTGCTCCAATCAAAGTCCATCTCTACATTTATGTTCCCTCATTCCTACATCATCAATTTCTTTCTCCCAGTTGGATCACTTTTATCAACTATCACTACCCCATGCTTAACCCCACAGTTCCTCCAATTATCACCAAATATCTTTGCTCCCCAACACAGTGAAACTTCTTTAAATAACTGTCTATATACAGCTTTCGTTTTTGCTCCCACTTTCTCCTCAACTGCCACCATTTGGGCTTTTGTCATTTTAGCCACATTTATAACACATGATATTCCTTTCTTTTCCTCTGACTTCCTTGACAACACACTCTCCTGGTTTTCTTCTACCTCACAGCACGCTCTCCTTTTCAGGCTCCTCCTCATTTCAAGCTCTAAATATTGGTTGCCTCAAGAGTCAACTCTTGGCTCTTTTCTCTTTCTTATCTACATAGTTTCTATAAGAAATCGCATCCAATCCCATGACTTTACATATAAGCTGATTAATCCAAAAAAACCAATATGTATGTGAATATATATATTATCTCCAGACTAGCACACCAACTCCCTACTATCCCAAATTTATCACGGCCTAAACAGAACTCTTGATTGTCACTCCACCCTATAGCACTCCCAATTATAGTAATCTTTTTCAGTAATGGCAGTGTAATTGAGTGTGATTAAGAGCGTGTGCTCAAAAATAAGATTAAATTATTTGGCTCTTGACACCACCACCTATTAGCTATGAGACCACAGACCTGTGCCTCAGTTTCCTCATTGGTAAAATATGGATAATGCTACCTTTATAAAGTTGTAATGATTAAAATAATCCATTCAAACTTATTAGATGGTGTCTGGAACACAGTAAATAATAAATATTAGCTGTTGTTATTCATCCAGTTGCTCATGTCAGAAACATGGGCCCTGTCCTTGATTCACCCTTTCCTTCAGTGCAAAAAGCTGATCCATATGCAACTCTGTATGTTCTCCTATAAAACATATCACAAATCTCCATCTCCTCTACTACAGCCCAAGTTCAAGGTACCACCATCTCTCACTTGGATTAACTGCACAAGTTTCAACTGGCATGAGTCTTAGCACATGGCAATCACAGTTATCCTTTTAAAACATAAATCCAGATAACATCACTCCTCTGTTCAAAACTCTTCACTGGTTTCCCTTAGAATAAAATACAAGGCTGGGCACAGCGGCTTATGCCTGTAATCCCAGCACTTTGGGAGGCCAAGGTAGGAAGAACGCTTCATGCTAGGAATTTGAGACCAGCCTGGGCAACAGAGAGAGAGACCATCTCTATATAAATTAGCCAGGTATGGTAGTGCATTCCAGTAGTTACTAAGGAGACGGAGGAGGAAAGATCACTTAAGCCCAGAAGTTCAAGGCTGCAGTGTGCTATAATCACACCACTTCACTCCAAGCTGGGAGTCAGAGAGAGACCCCGCCTCTAAAAAAAATAAAATACAAACTCCTTTCCAGGTGGAACTTCATATCCTGTCACTCTCCCCTTCACTCACTCGGATCCAGCCACACTGGTCTTTCTGTTTCTCTGTTTTTACCTAAAGGACACTGTACTTACTATTCCCTCTACTTGGAATGGTCTTACCCAAGATGTTCACATGGCTGGCACCTCTTCATCAAACATCAGCTCAAACATCACCTCTTCAGAGGTCTTCCCTGATCAACCAATCTAAATTACTACTCAAATACTCTCTGTCATGTTAACCTCTTTTATTTTCTTTACAGCTCTTACCTGTATCTGAAATAATCTTATTTATGTTCATGTTAATTTTCAAGCTCCCCCCAAATTATGATGTAAGCTCCATGACAGCAGAGATTCTGCCTGTCCTGTTCACTGTTGTATCTGCAGAAATTATTTCCTACCTCATGGAAGTAAGCAATAAATATTTGTTAAAATCAATGCATGAATTAATGAGTATACTCAACAATCATGTTAAAAGACAACACATCTTAAGGGTAGAAGACAATTTCTAAGTCTCCTTGCTTTAAAAACAAATACATACTCAATGGCTTCCCACTATCTTATTTTTGAGCACACGCTCTTAATCACACTCAATTATACTGCCATTATTGAAAAAAGATTACTATAATTGGGAGTGCTATAGGGTGGAGTGACAATCAAGAGTTCTGTTTAGGCCATGATAAATTTGGGATAGTAGGGAGTTGATGTGCTAGTCTGGAGAGATATATTGGGTTTTGTTTTTGTTTTTTTTAGGGGTTAGAACTAGAGATATAAATTTTGGATTAATCAGCTTATATTAAAGTTATGGGATTGGACGCAATTTCTTAGAGAAACTATATAAATTCAAATTATGTAGTAAGCCTTCTGAAAAGGCCCCAAGTCACCACTTCAATCTTATTTCCACTATTCCTCCACTGTTCACAAGTACTGTGCTCTAAACAAATGCCTTTGAGCTTTCCTGCCTCTATAGTCTACATTCTACTGTTCCCTTCCATCTAAAATGCCCTCCTTCTATTTCTTTCACAAAACAGTAATTTCTGAAGGGCCAGCTAAAATGTCACCTCCTTGATTAACCCTTTTCCACTTCACATTTCTCTTACCAAAAGTAATCTCTCCTGCCTCCTTTATTACACTTAATTCTGTGTAATTCCTTGAGGGTAGGAACCACATGTTGTTCATTTTTATTGTACCTACACTTCATTATACACATATTTATTGTGCATAATACTTACTTAAATGACTTTAAACAAACCTTCTCCTAACCACACCTTCTATAGATATCACTGACAATAAAGATATACTGGAATGTATTTGAGCTAGACATATGAGAGATTATCCTAGCAAGACATATATAAAAAGATAATTAATAATCCAAGATTTATATTGGTTGCCAAATGAACACTATAAACAAATTTTACTGACATTCAGAGGAGGAATAAGCCAATAAAGGATGGCATGGCTGAGAAAGGTATCATTTTAATAACCATTTGCAATTTTAAAACTAAAATTTAATTATAAATCTCTATAATGCATCCTTTTTACTCCTCCACACGATTAACACTGGCCCAAAAACACTAAATCAAAAGCACACATTTGAGGTGTTAGTGAGAGGTGTCAAGGAAAAGACAAAACATACCATAAAGCTTTACTGTGGCACTAATAATTCCTAATGAAAATGCTATGAATAAGTTGTAAGCCACAGTGCAAACTGTAGTGGAGACTGCTTGTAGTCTACCCAGAATCCATTTCCTCTTCCTAAACAAAAATCATAATTTTGTTAAGATAACTACACTTCCCTCACACAGCTCATATACCTCAACAATCTCATCACTATCAATGGCTGGTTCAGGAATAGACAGGAAGCGTAATTCTGAGAGAACTTTAAGAACCCTTCCTCGCTCCTTAACAAGAAAGAACGTTAATCCAGAGCCATCCTATAACCTTGAGGGAAAACAGTGTTAAAAAGTCTACACCACAACAGCCACGAGACTGAAATAACCTAAATATTTCGATAACACTACTGAGCTACTAAACCCATAAGTTTACCCTACCTTTGCTCTTGAAAGAATAATTAATAAAACCTTCCTTATTCTTCAAACCAATTTGTGTCAGGCTTTCAGTAACTTACAACAAAAAGCATACTATCAAACTTCCATTTGTATTGTATAATCAGCTACCTCTTCTTATTGCTGTTATGTACTATCATCCAAACTGTTTCTTTTTAATCTTTTTGGGGGGGGTTAGTAATTTTCTTTTTGTTTTATTTATTTGTTTGTTTGTTATACAAACAAGGTCTCAAATTCCTGGGCTCAAGCAATCCTCCTACCTCCCAAAGTGCTACGTCAAGTTAGTGATTTTCTTAGACTCATAAAGTATGATTGAATTAGCAAGTATCTGGTTGCAGTGACAGCGAACAGGCCTAACTAACAGTGGCTTAAGAAATAAAAACCTTTAGGCCAGGCATGAGACATGTTGAAAAAAAGAAAGACAGAAAGAAAAAAGACCTTTAATTATCTCACCCAACAAGACTTCTCATCAGAGATCAGTTCAGTGAGGGACTCAACAGTGTTCATCAGACACTGGCTTTGGTCTTTACTGTGGTAAGTTAGCTTCTGGACTTCTAAGTGACATATTTTTGTATGATCAATACAGGCAACCTGTTTCTTTTTATTATAACACTGAAGTTAGGACTTTACCACCAAAAATGTAACCCATTTCTGCTATAGTCATAAATTTAAGAAATAAAGTACAAATGTTTGAAAAACTCTTTTCAAGTTCATTTTAAAGACAATTGAAAAAATAACAAATAGCCCTGAGGCCTATAAAAGATAATAATTTAAAGTAGCATAACTTGGATGGGTGCCATGGCTCAAGCCTGTAATCCCAGCACTTTAGGAGGCCAAGGCAAGAGGATTACCAGAGCCTGTGGGTTTGAGACCAGCCTGGGCAACATGGCGAGCCCTTGTCTCTTCAATAAATCGCAAAATTAGCTGGGCATAGTAGCGCATGCCTGTAGTTCTAGCTACTTGGAAGGCTGACGTGGAAGGATCACCACAGCCCAGCAGGTTGAAGCGGGGGTGGCCGTGAGTGTACCACTGGCTCTCCAGCCTGGGCGACGGAGTGAGACTCCGACTCAAAAATAAATAAATAAATAAATAAATAAATAGCCTCATAAATAAATAAATAAATAAATAAATAAAGGTAGCATAATTTAAAAGAAAAAATACAGGCCAGCAGCACTGGCTCAAGTCTGTAATCCCAGCACTTTGGGAGGCGGAGGCAAGAGGATTGCCTGAGCCCAGGGGTTCAAGACCAGCCTGGACAACTTGGGGTGAGACCTCATCTCTACAATATAGAAAAATTAGCCAGGTGTGGTGGCACATGCCTGTACTTTCAGCTACTTGGAAGGCTGAGGTGGAAGGATCACCTGAACACAGCAGGTCGAGGCTGCGGTGGCCTTGAGCATGTCACTGCACTCCAGCCTGGGCAACAGAGTGAGATGCCAACTCAAAAAAAAAATAGTATTATTTGTAACAGCAAAGAAATGGAAGTAACAAATGTTTTGAAACTTAACGTCTAATAAATAATCGTATTTTTATTTAGTGAAATAATAAGCAGGCTTTGAAGATAGTGATTATCAAGATTCTTTCCTAACCAAGAAAAGGAGCTTAAGATTATATAATATAAATAATGTTAATAATAACATTCATTGAGAGCTAGGCATTCACTATGTACTAGGCATTGATCTAGCACTTTACATCTAATATTTTATTTAATCCTCAACAACCCTACGAAGCATGTACAAAAACTATTTCCATTTTTTAGGAAAAAACGGAAGCAAAAAGAGGTAATTAATCTGCAGTAGTTCATTTTGTCGTGTTAAGTGAAAAAAAGCAGGGTGTAAAATACCAGAACTGTTTCTATGTAGAAAACTAAATGTGTACATAAAAAATATTCAATGAGTCAACACAAAAATAACCAATCTGCTATGTTATAGTAGTGAAATTCTTTCCTGCTTTTAAAAAAAAGTAAGAGCTAAATGTTACAACACGGTTAGAAGACTATAATATTACATACTAAGAAAAAATATTTTTAGAGTCCAATTCATAGTATATAAAAAATACAAAATTTTTAAATTAAGTACACCTCCAACAATTCTGGCAACATATTATTTTCCTCACTTCCCTCACACACTGCACACAAAGATGCGATAACCAAGTTAACATAGTAAGGAAAGTATATCAATTAAGTTTTGCTCTAACAGAAAACTCAAATTAACCCTGGCTTAAAAAAATTAAAATGTATTTCTCTAAGTAAAAAAAATTCCAAAGGTCCAAAGCTAGTAAGGTAGTTTGACAAAGTTGTCAGAAATCCAGGATGCAGCCAGCTTACTGCTGGACCATCCCTGGAGCATGGCCCTCATGCCCTCACCATTGCCATCTAAGCTCTGAAGATATCACGTGTCCTGTACAGTAGATAGCAATAAAGTGGTGAAGATCCCTTTTAAAATGAAGCTTCTGCTAAGTATCACACATCACTTCTACTTACTTCAATCAGCCAGAACAACTCATATGACCACACACCTAAACGGAAAGAAAACTATAAATATGCTCAAATGAATTTTGTTAATAAAGAACATGATGAGCCTTATCAAAATACCAATGGCATCTTTTGCAGAAATGGAAAAGCAATGGCCCAGGACAGTCAAAACAACCTTAAAAAAAAAAAAAAGAACAAAGTTAGAGGACTCGCACTTGCCAATTTCACAACTTACTACAAAACTACAGTAGTCCGGGCTATATGGTACTGGCATAAGGATCAACATACAGTTCAGTGAAATAGAATTAAGAATCCAGAAATAAACCCACATCTGTGGCAAATCAATTTTCCACAAGGGTGCTAAGGCCATTTAATACAGAAAGAATAATCTCTTTAACAAATGGATTGGATTTCCACATGCAAAAGAATGAAGGTGGATGCTTACCTCACACCATATAAAAAAATCAACTCAGAAGGAATTAGTATAAAATGTAAGAACTGAGACATAAAACTTTAAGAAAATAAAACACATGGGTAATATAACATTGGCCTCGGCAATGGATTCTTAGATTATCACACCAAAGCACAAGCAACAAAAGAAAAAAATGGACAAGCTGAACTTCATCAAAATGAAAAACTTTTGTGCATTAAAGAATGTTATCAAGAGAGTGAAAAGGCAACCTAGAGAATGGGAGAAAATATTTGTAAATCATATATATGACAAGGGATTAATCTCCAGAATATATAAAGAATTCTTACAATTCAAACAGACAAATAACCCAAACAGACAAATAACCCAAATTTTAAAGTGAGGCTTCGCATGCAGCAAAGCACAGGTGAGGCTAAGCATGTGGGGAGGCAGAGGGTATACAGGAAATCTCTGTACTTTCCACTCAATTTTGCTGTGAACCTAGAAGTCTTGAACAGACATTTCTCCAAAGAAGATGTACAAACGGCCAATAAGCAATGAAAAACTGCTCACTATTTCTAATCATTAGCGAAGTGCAAATCAAAACCACAATGAGCTACCATCTCATACCTACTAAGATAACTAATCACAAAATGGAAAATACCAGTGTTGGCAAGGATGTAGCAAAACTAGAACTTTCATACATTGCTGGTAGGAATGTACAATGTTAAAAGAAAATGAGGGGGAAAAAAGGAATGTACGATGGTGCTGCTGCTTTGGAAAACAGTTTGGCAGCTCCTCAAAAAGTTAAACATCAAGTTACTATATGACCCAGAAATTCCACTCCTAGGCATCTATGCAAAAGAATTAAAAATAGGGACTCAAATAATTTTATGTCGGTGTTCACTGCAACATTATTCATAATAACCAAAAGATGAAAACAACCCGAGTATCCATCAACAGATGAATAGATAAGCAAAACGTAGTGTGTGTGTGTGTGTGTGTGTGTGTGTGTGTGTATGTGTGTATAACGAAATATTATTCATCCATAAAAAGGAATGAAATTCTGGTACATACTGCAACATGAATGAATCTTTAAAAATTATGCTACTGAAATACACCAAACACAAAAGAATACTAAATGACTCTGCACATACAAAATATTCAGAATATGTAAAAATTCAGAGATAGAAAGTAAATTCGAGGTTACCAGGAAGTATACAAGGGGTGGGAGAGGTGAGAATGAAGAGGTATCACTTAATGGGTATACAGTTTCTGCTTGGGTGATAAAAAAGTTTTAGAAATAGACAGCGGTTAGCCAGGTATGGTGGCTCACATTGTAATCCCAGCACTTTGAGAGGCAGAGACGAGAGGAATGCCTGAGCCCATGGATTCAAGACCAGCCTTGCAACTTGGCAAGACCCTGTCTCTACAATAAATCAAAAAATTAGCCAGGCATGGTAGCACATGCCTATAGTTCCAGCTACTTGGAAGGCTGAGGCAGAAGGATCGCCAGAGACAGCAGGTCAAGGCTGCGGTGGCTGTGAGCGTGCCATTGCACTCCAGCCTGGGCAACACAGGGAGACTCCAACTCAA
>CAUYQG010219707.1:0-21559 GCA_963574415.1 Tarsius wallacei | reverse complement strand
GCCTTCCAAGTAGCTGGAACTACAGGCGTGCGCTACCACGCCCGGCTAATTTTTTGATTTACTGTAGAGATGAGGTCTCGCCAAGTTGCCCAGGTGGGTCTCGAACCCTCGGGCTCAGGCAATCCACTCACCTCAGCCTCCCAAGGCATGGGATTACAGGCAGAGCCACCAAGCCTGGCTGTGAAATTTTCATTTGTCATTGTACTTTTCAATTCTAGAAAATTTCTCTTTTTAATTCCTTTTTATAATTTCTTCATTGATATTCTCTATTTGGTGAGATATCATTTTCCTGGTTTCCTTTAGCTCTTTGGGCTTTCTAAAAATAATTGATTTAAAGTCTTGGTCTGTTAAATCCAATGTCTGGGCTTGCCAGAGACTTTGTTTCTCTGTTAACAGCTTTCTTTTTTTTTCCTATGGGCCATACTTTCTTGCTTCTTTGAATGCTTCATAATTTTTGTTGAAAACTGGACATTTTGAATATTATGAGGAGATACCAAAAAATCCCCAGAATTTATTTACAAAAAAATGTGTACCTATTCCATTATACTGCTTAAACTTCAGTCACCTTCAAGGTACTCTGATTGATGCAATACATCTATTGAGACACTTTTTCCACTATTGAAAAAAGTTTTGATCTTGTCAATTTTTATGCCTTTTAGTGTTTCTGCCATTTTTTGTTTCACCTCTTTCACATCGGCAAAACATTTCCCTTAAGGACTCTTTTCATCTGGGGAAACAAAAAAAGTTGCTCAGGGTGAGATCAGGTGAATAGGAAGTGTGGCACATGGGGTAATACCATTTTTTGGTCAAAAACTGCTGAACACTCAGAGCAGTGTGGGCAGGTGCATCGTCATGGTGGAAGAGCCAGTTACCTGTTGCCACAACTTGGAATGTTTCTTCTGCAAATAGTGATGCAACCTTCTCAAAACTTTCAGGTAAAAACTTTGTTTAACCATTTGATTCAGAGAAATAAATTCTGAGCGTACCACAAGGGGCCTACCCTCCAAAAGATAATTCCAGGTTTTTTTGGGTCCCTCCCTCATATAATGTGGCAGCTCTGGAGATCAAATTATTCCCCCTTCCCAGTTTGTTATTGCTGCTTATTGTATTTGTAGTTTGTGCTTTAATTTTCTGAACTAAGTTTTTAGTTTGTATTATTTGCCAGGTGTGACCACCGAAGTCTCTGATTAGCTTAGTGATTTCCTTAAACATCTGGAGCAGAAACAACAAAACCACCTCCTAGCCTTTGCAGATGTGTTATGTGTGTGCTGGGGCATACCTTTCTTTCTTTTCCTTTTTTTTGAGTTGGAGTCTCACTGTCTACTAGGCTGGAGTGCAGTGGCACGCTCATAGCCACCACAGCCTCGACCTGCTGGACTCAGGTGATCCTTCTGCCTCAGCCTTCCAAGTAGCTGGAACTATAGGCACAGGCCACTACACCTAGCTAATTTTAAAATTTATTGTAGAGGTGTGGTCTTGCCAAGTTGCCCAGGCTTGTCTCGAATCCATGGGCTCAGGCAATCCTCTCACCTGGGCCTCCCAAAGTGCTGGGATTATAGGCGTGAGCCACTGCGCCCGGCCTGGGGCACACCTTTCAACACTCAGCCAGGCAGTTTATAACTGCCTTAGCCTTTACTTCCTGCCTGTGTAGCGTCTGAAAGTCAGCCTGAAGCGAGCATGTAGGGCCTTCTCAAGTCTTTTCTAAGCACATGTACATCCCTGGGTATGTGTATGACCTTCTAGATTCCCAGGACTACATGGAGGCTCGTTAAAGCCCTTATTCCCCTCCTTCCCCAAAGAATCTTATTTCATAGCCTCTCCTCTTCAAGCTTTTCAATCTGTCTCCTGTTTGCCTCTGCTGTTATTCTGTTCCCCAGGCCATCAGGAGCTAACACATTGGCCTTGAAATGCCACCTTCACTTTGGGAGCGTTCCAAATTAGGCAAAATAAAAGCAAGTCATTTTGAGTCAGTCTTTCAGAAAGCAGCCTGGCAGATCAAGATTTTAAACCATTCTTCTTGAGAATAAGGTCCATTCTGCTCCCTCTAGTCTAGCAACCTATACAGAGAATGAGGGATATTGTTTTTGATGCTGCCGCCAAGCTTGGGACTTAGGGATGGGGCTGGGGTGAGTTAAAACACAACGAAGCTCTCTTACTGAATTCAAATTTCTTTTCCTTAAGCACTTGCCTGGTTGCTGTAAACCGTCAATTAGTTCCTAGAGTACCAACAAATTTGACTCGGGTAGTTTTTTGCCAGCTTATTGTTTGATGCTTTTGTGAAGACAGACTTGGAGTTCCACACTCTACCATTTGTGCTGGACACATTAAAGCTGAAGTGGCTCTGACCTAGTCTACTCCTCATTTTACAAAGGCTCAAAGAGGGGAAGCAACTTACCCAGGGCCACACAGCCAATCAGTGGCTGAGCTGAGATCAGAGTAGGAGCTTCTTGACTCCCAGGCCAGAGCTCTTTCTGCTTTGGGACTTCATCAGTTCTTACTATTGAGAAGGAGCCAGGCTCAGGCTGAACACCAGTATTAGGCCAAGGGTCAGCTTTCAAGGAGGAGGGGTTGGAGGTAACAGTGCCTGATAGAGATGGGCACTTGACTAATTCCTTTACTGAAAGGGGACCCTGTATGGGACCAGGTGGAGGACTGATGTCCTTGCTCTTTAGAGAAACACAGGCAGAGAGACCTTTCAGATTTGATGGGGGTGAAAATGTATATCTTAAATCTGCTTCAGGAAATGTATTTAGTTTGATTTGTTTCTAGGTCTTAGTACACTCCTTATCAGCTAGATCAGGAAAGAGCCCTTACCAGAAGGGGTCAGGTCCTAGGCTAGGACTATAACTTCCTGCCAAGGCCAACAGAGGATGGACATGGTGTGGCATTCAACCATCACTTTGACCATGGGCGCCCGCAAAGTTTCATCTTCCAGATCCCTCTTCTCAAAGCCAGGAATGCCTCATCCTGTCTCCCATCACCTGACTGAATTTCAAGCATACCCTGCCATCTGCTCATCTGCCCTCTGCATAAACATCTCCAGTCTCAGGGAGTTCTCTGCCTCAGCACAGCAGTACTTAGGCCAGCATTTGATTACAGCAGATTACAGATGCGGTTTCCTGGCCCCATGCTTGCTCGGAATTGTGAAGGTGCAGCCCTGGGACCTGCTCTTTAACAAGCTCCCCGAATGGTCCCGATGCACTCAGGCTTGAGAATCACTTCAGGACTGTCTACCCATCCACAAGGTTTCTTGAACTTTGCACCGGAGACAGACGCCTCACTTGCCTCACCCTACCTCCGGTCCTGCCCCTAAAACATAGTGTTCCTCTCAATGCTCCCACAGCTGCTGGAACTTCACTCAGGGCCAAATCCATCTGGTGCTTCATCCTCTAGTTGTTATTTTAGAAGTGAGATTAGATGGGTGGCATGGACCAGCCTTGCCTGACATCTCTAGAAGGCAGGAAAAGACCCAGCATGTTCTCTCCCAGAAAGATGCCCTATACGGTTGCACGTCTTCCTCACCTTTTCTTGTCCTGAACATAATCAACAGTGTTGATCCCATTCTCCCACTGACCTTGGAAGACAGTAGGTGACTTTGCCTCCAGGAAGTTTTTGTTTGTTTGTTTTTTGTTTTTTAAGAAAGCAGGATTTATTAAGAGGACAGAAGAGCTCCCACAGTGGCAGGGGACTCGAGGGGGTTCCCCCAGGGAAATCCTAAAGAGGCATTTGTGCAGTGCTCCAGCTCATACTTAACGTGGGTTGGATCCCTTGGGCATGACTAAGAGGAAGCCAGAGGGACGGGAAGGCAGGGAGAAACAGGACTGGGATGAACACAGGTGGCCACAAAGTATGTAGACCAGTGATCTCAAACTCAAAGGCCTTCAGGAGCCATATAAGTAGCATGGGCTTGGTGTAACGCAATAGGGAGTGGTGGAGCCTATGACAAACAGAGAGTACATTCCTGAAGTGGGCAGCTGCAACTCAGCTCCAGAATTTCTAGGCTTTCAAGAGAAGCCAGAATTCCAGATTTTTAAAAGTGTGAAATCTTTCAATGTTTAAATGCTAGCCATAAATTCAATTTTTTTTAAAAAATAGAGATGGGAATCTCACTATATTGCCCAAACTCCTGACCTCAAGCAATCCTCTCATCTTGGCCACCCAAAGTATTGGAATTAAAGGTGTGAGTCCCCACACTTGGCCTCTAAATTCAAATCTCTAAAAATACTAGAGACCAAAGTAAATGTACCTTTAGGCTCAATATTGCCTGCTGGGCGCCAGGCTGAGACTTCTGGGATGGACAACAGGGCAAAGTGATGTCACAGAATATTCACAGCCATATTACAGCACCCTGATTCTAGGCCTTATTAGGAGGCCACCACGGTCAGCCTGAGTCCATGGCCACTTGCACAGTGCCAAACAGTGCATCCCATAGGGCACGTTCCACCTGGCACCTTCCCTAGAGGAGAAGTTCCTGGGAAGTCAGCTTGGGCTCCAGGTGTGGACACTAGGATAGCACCGATGTGTTGACCAGGACCTGCCATCAATCCCAGCGCCCATACAAGCCATTGGCTCAGGAAGGCTAATCTAGGCAGACCAGGCTAGGGCCCACCTCATGAGTGCTCCATGGTCCTTGGGTGTAACCCTTCCTCTCACTGCGTTTAGGGGGCAGTGAGGAGTCAGGCGGTGTCCCCAGGCAAATGTCTACTCAGCAGACAAGCCACTCCCTGGAGCCTCTGCCAGGGCCCAGCAGACTTAATCTATCAATTTCTGAACTCTCCCGTTTAAACTTTTTTTTTTTGAGTTGGAGTCTCACTCTGTTGCCCAGACTGGAGTGCAGCGGTCGCTCCTGGCCACTGCAGCCTCGACCTGCTGGGTTCCAGTGATTCTTCTGCCTCAGCCTTCCAAGTAGTTGGAATTACAGGTGTGCACTACCATGCCTAGCTAATTTTTTTGATTTATTGTAGAAACGAGGTCTCGCCAAGTTGCCTGGGTGGGTTTCGAACCCGGGCTCAGGCAATCTACTTGCCTCGTCCTCCCAAAGTGCTGGGATTACAAGCTGAGCCACCAAACCTGGCCCCGTTTAAACTTTTCAACACAGGAGGTAGGAAGTGAGTGGATATCCCTGACCAGCAAGGCAAGCTCTAGCTTCCAGACATGACACCATGGTTCCTAAAAACATGTTCCTTATGGGCTCCCCCCCCCACACCACCAACCAAGTGACAGAGGGCCCGGTGGACCACAGCCAGGAGCACCTTTCAGGCTGAGGCTCCCAAGGGATGGCGCTGTGCTGCTCTGGCCCGGAGAGGCCCCAGGGATCACCATGTACCCTTCTACCAGCCCAAGCCCCTTCTTCAGGACCTGGGTGAAGGACCATACTCATCTCCTCACCTTCAGTGGCCTTTACTGCACCTGCACCTGGCCAAGATCCCTGGGCCTTCTCAGCATCTGGGCCTCAACTTGGATTCGGGGAGCCTCTCTTCTTACGTCTTTACAACCCAGTCTCTGTGAACTGGCTGAGGTGCAGGATTTCCTGAGCACAAATTTCTTCTTATGTGAATATTCTCTGGCTAATAAGGCTGGACCCTGAGCCACAGGGCAGAATCACGAAGCAGAAGAAAACAAGCTGGCAGCAGGAAGACATTTCCAGAACATTCCAGAGCTGGCTGACTTTTAATTTGAAAACGGGTTTTGGCTACAAACATTCAGGTTTAAGGCACATTCCAAATGACCAGAAGCCCTGATACTGGCAGGGAACTGGCTTTGTTCTCCTGGTTTTGCATGGAAGATGGAACAGATGACTTTCTGGCCTTTTTTTCCCCCCTCTACAGAGGAGTGAGGTTGGCAATAACAAAGCTCATGACACATTCTCTCCAGATGCAAAGATAACCTTTAGAGGTCCTTCTTTTTTCTCCTCAGTGAGGACATGGCGCTCTACCCACCCAATCACCTTCACCAGAAATGTGTATGCAGCAAACAGACTTATATGCATTTGTCTGGCAATAACTGTAAGAAAAATATGCCTTCAGATAAAAATATAAAATTACATGACTAAAATGAAGCCAAGAGTCTTAGCCACAAGCAAAGGGGAAGGACTGCACGAGCCAGGAAATAAAACATCTACTTTAGCAGCAAGAGGCCGTGAGAGGTGGGGTGGAAAAGGCATCCTGAGAGAGTTCTAGACCGACCCAGGTCCTTCGGCACAACATATGGGTCAGGAGGGGTGGAGGACAGGGCCGAAGCTCTAGGACGGTGCACCTTGGGGGCTATTTGGGGATTTTCTAGAAGCAGACATTCTTTTGTCCTCTTCCTGGCATCGCTGCTGCCAGCAGGTGGGCAGAAGTAAGCCACCAGTCACTGTTCAGTCGTTGCCACCACAGATCTTCAGCAGAATCTTTCGGTAATCCCCTGAAGTGTCTCCCTGGCCAGAAACAAGAGGACATCAATCAAAGGAGGCATGGCCGCTTTCGGCCTTCTGGCTCCTGATTTTCTTGTGTCCCAAGCACAGAGAGGCAGGCCCCATCTCAGGGAAGCTTCCCACCCCATTGGCCCTAGAGTAGGCAGCATAGAGTGTGGTTCGGCCTTCCCTGAGCCCCCATTAAACAACAAAAACTGCACTCACCCCAATTGTCCAACTCAAATAAATAACCACAGAAAAATTTACATCAGCCTAAAAACCACTACCTAGGGCTAACCAATATTGCTCTTTCCCCCATGTTGAGCTAAATCGGGTTATATCCTAACACAGTGTTGTGTCCTGCTCAAGAAGTGTAACCTTGCATGTGACTGACCATCAGATGGAGAACCCAGGCCTCCCAGGTCCCACACACCTCCCCTGTCTGAGACCACTGCGCTTACTCTAGAAGAGCAGGCCAGGCTTGGCTAATTTCTAATCAGCTCCTTCCACCCTAAGCAATTCTAGGGCAAGGCATGTGGCTTCTTCCAGGCATCCACAGCCCACTGGCACACAGGAGATACTCCATAAATAATGACTAATTCTCTGTCAGCAGTGTCATTCGTGTAGCCAGGAAATGGAGGCAGGCCTGTCTCGATGATGCCACCATCATCAAATGCTAGCAAGTCTGAAGTCAGGACCTGGTCCTGAGATTCAATTTCAAGGTTCATACAAGTTCAGAATTTAACTGTCAGACCATGCAGACAAGAATACATTTTGTCAGACTGGCGCTGGTGCACAGTGACACAATAGTGGCTCATGTTTACTAGACATTTGACATGGATAGCCTCATTCAATACTCACAACACTCCCAGGGAGGAACTATCGTTTCTTCCATCTTAAAGACAATGGAGTTGGGATTCAGGGAGGTTTAAGGAAGCTGCTGGAGATCACACAGCAAGTAGAAAAGCTGGGACTCCAAGTGACACAACCCCAGGGCCCTTGCTCTGAACTGCGTTACGATGCGACCCCACCATAAAGCTGAGTGCAACAAGTGATGAATCAGTGAATCGGGTTCGAGCTCCATGGAGCCTTTGGGACATGAGTTCTCACTGACAGATCACAGAATCACAGGGGGGCCTGGAGGGTGAAGGTCGGGGCCCAAGGTTGGGCCCCAAGCCTTCGTTGATGCTGCTGGGCGATACTGCTGGGGGATGCAGCTGGGCGATACTGCTGGGGGATGCAGCATGGGGCCGACAGAAGGGTCGAGACCTGCCTGCCCTCAGGACCTTATATTCTGATTGGGAGCAACTGGATGAACAAGAATAAGTCTGAGATTCATAAACAAGATGCCCTTGCCTGGTACAGAAGCCAAGCACATGGGCACCATAAAGAGGGAAGGTGGGGATGCCAGAGAGGTCCACAGGTGATTGGGATGCCAAGAGGCAGCCAGTCATTCCCCAGAGGGCCCGTACCGTGATGTCATGGTACAGTGATTTGCCATACATCCGCTTATACTCCAATCTGATGTCCAGGAGGTCAGTCTCACTGCGAGACACCATGATGCGGATCAGGGTTCGGTCCTTTGTTCCTGCCCCCTAAAGAGAATCCATCCAACAGCATGAGCAATGGGCCTACTCACCTTCCCACCCTCCCCAGTTGCTCTAGTCCCCCGCCCACCCCTGGGGTCCTTGAACCTCCTGGCTGAGGTGTGGCTGACCCTCTACCCCCAGCCTTTGGTCCAAGTCACAGACGAGGTAAGACATCTCCAACCTGGGCCCTCTGCACATGGGAGCTACGTACCCTCATGGCCTTGTTGAGCCTTTCAGCGAAGAACGCTGGGGTATTCTTGAGACATTTCACTAAAACAGAGAAACTCAGTGTAACTAGATGTGCAGAAAGCTCTCGGCCTGAGGGGGGAGGGGGCATGGAGCACACAAGTGTCCTCCTAGAAGGCTCAGATGTCAAGCCCATCACTGCATCCGTCATCTCTCCTCCTCCAGGCTGGATGATCCCATGATCTTGACTTCAGCTCTTTAGGAAAGAAAGACGCAGAGCCTGGCACCAACCCCGCCTCCTTCCTGGCAAGCACTATGATCAAAGAACAAGAACCTGAGGGGCTGGGATGACAATGCTGGGAGCTGTGTTGGGAGAAACGCAGACAGCAATGTGGAATGCTGTTGCTGCTCAGGCAGGAGGGGCGAACTGGGAAGGCTGTGACCCTCCGAAGAGAGGGTGGCCAAGCAGAATGAGTGTCTCCCCGGGATTCTCAGACCACCAGACGGATCACAGAGGACATGCAAGAAAATGAGAATTTACCATCAATCCGATCCAGAAAGCTGCAAGAAAAGTGTAGTGAAAAAGGGCAAACGAATTTTCCCAAGTATAAAGAAGGCTACGCGAGGTGGCCCAACTCTGTGTGGTGGGGAGGGACCTGAGCCCACCAGGCGCTGCAGGAAGCACATCACCATCCCAGGAGCGGGGCCAGCTTTCCTTAGCACGGGCCTATTTTGCTGTTGCAAGTAAAAATCTTTCCACGTGTTTCCATCACAAACATCTGACGACTGCCGGCAGGGATGTATTTTTAGAGGAAACTTGGCAGGATGTGAGTCATGTCCCTCCGGGCAATAGCTGGATGCTCTCCCACTAATACCCACACTGCAGTTCCCTCCTCCAGAGCTGCACTGGAAACACAAATAAGGCGCCTCCAGGATGGCCGGGGTTCAACTACATGGTAATCTGGGAAGCAATGAGATTTCCCTTGGGCACCCTGGGTTTAGCAATCATGGATCCTAGATTCTTTCTCTGCACAGCCCTCAACTAGAGGACGATGAGCACCCTGAAAACATACGATACACACAAGCCCCTGGCGCGGCCAGGCAAGGCAGGACCAGGACACTCACCCACGGCCAGCATGCCCTGCTCCAGATCCCCAGACATCTCCCGGCAGATACTCTTCTCAATGTCTCGGCCTGTCATTCTCTGGTACTCATTAAAAACTAGTGGGAAGACAGAAGGGATATGTTATAGACCGAATCATGTCCCCTCAAGATTCATATGTTGAAGCCCCAAACCCCCAGTACCTCAGAATATCTGAAGACAAGGTCTTTAAAGAGGTAATTAAGTTAAAACAAGGCCACTGGGGTGGACCCTAATGCAATCTGACTGGCCTCTTTATAAGAAGGGATTAGGACATACAAGGAGACATCAGGGATGTGTGTTTCAGAGGAAGACCATGTGAGGACACCGATAGTCACCAAGAGAGGCCTCTGAAGAAGCCAACCCTGCCGGCACCTTGATCTAGGACTTCCAGCTTCCAGAACTATAGGAAAGCAAATGTCTGTCGTTTAAGCCACCCAGTCTGTGGTATTTTGTCATGGAGCCCAAGCAGACCAAGAAAGGACTTGTGTGAGCAGCCTCTGCCCTTTGGGGAGCCCACTGCTCCCTCGCCCTATCCAGCCCCATTGACCCTGTCCACCCAGCTCTCATGGCAGCCAGACTCTATCACAAATCACGTGGGCTACCCGACACCCCTCACTCATACGGGCCCTTACCAGGACGGCCAATCTGCTTAACCAAATCTCACTTTAATTCCCCTCCACCCCCTCCACCCACACACACAAATACTCTTCTCAAATACCCTGCGCTGCTGTCCCTGCCATTCCTTCCTTGTTATTTATGCGTCAGTCTGTCTTTCTCAGTCTGCCTGTGAGCTGAGGCCCAGCCAGCCCAAGCCAGTTTTGCTTCTCACTATCTCGCCCACATTACCCAGTTCAACCTAGGATGAGTGGAGAACCCATGGGAATGGAATGTTGGCTCCTGGAAAAGCAGGGGGCATGATGGAGACCTGGGTCCTAGCTCTGACTGTGCCCCTGGATAAAAACCTCTCCTTCCCCAGCTGGGTTTCGGTTTCCACTTGTATATCAAAGTCGCAATTTCTGCTCTGTTTCTAGCTCAATTAATATTTTCCTCAAATCGGCTACTCTTTTCTCCTAATAATGTTTGTGAAACCATGGGCCTGATGTACTACCTATATTTTATAATCATTAAAACAAATAATGATTAAGATGAAACTATATTCACTCATGCTCCATTACAGGTGTAGAGGTTAAAAGGAGTGCTCAAGAGTGGGATGGCCTGGGCTCAAATCCAGGCTCAGTGGTTACTAGCTGTGCAACCCAACTTCCCCAGCCAATCATTTCTCCCGGGCCACTGCAGCAGCCTCTTATCCAGCTTCCCTGCTCACCACGCACCCCTTCGACTGATCCTCAGCACCTCAACCAGTGGGCACACACAGCATCCTCCCCTCCGAGCCCTCCAGCAGCTTTCTGTTTCTCAGGAGAAACACCTAACTGCACATACTCGTCAGCAGGGCCTTCCACACTTCTGCCCTCACCCGCTACTGCTCTCAATCACTGCATCAGCCCCAGCCACACGCACCCCTGCACTGTCTCTCAGTCACACTGCGAGCCCCTGCATCTCCTTCTGGTTCTTGATCAAATGTCCTTATCTCAGTGAGGACTGCCCAAGCACCTCTCCCAGGACCCCGCCCCATCAGTCCCTATCTGCTTCCAGCTTGATTTTTCTCTACAGGTTTCACTGTCTGATGCAGATTTCATCTAATTTTTGTTTACCGTCTGTCTCCTAGAATAAGAAGATGAGTCCCAAAGAACAGAACCTGTGCACTGCTGTTCCCTACCGCTTCCTCACATCCCTGCCACCACCTGATGGACTGGCCCGTGACAGGAGCTCAACTTACATCTGTTGGATGAATGAGTAAATAAATGTTACCTGGTATTACTGTTTTGTTTCTTATGCCATGCTTTGGAAAACACTGGATTAGGAGCCCCCAAAGGACTCCCCCAACTCCAGTATTCCAGCTTAATAAGATACCAGCTAACAGGAAGCTCCCACTCCCTCACCTCCTCCTCTGCTTCCTCCAGAATTGCCAAAACTCAGGAAACCCTCGGTGGTATCTTTTATATCACCACCAGGGGGCTCTGTTGAGGAAGCGAAAGCCCAGTGTAGAAGAGGAAACACCAAGTGTTTCCATATCTTTGTTTTCCCACAATGCCCTAACTGGCCGCAGGGAAACTGGGCCTGCCTTACCGGCCACCAAGTGGGCCCGGCTCCGGGAGCACAGAACTGCATTGAACTTGGACTCATCTGTTCCCAGGCGGTTCTCCCCAGCTGCGTACAGCTCCTGGATAGAGAGGAAGTCACACATGTAGCACGGGCCTCACCCAGATCTCAGGCCAGGTCACCTAGAAAAGCTGGGCAGTGTCCAGCCCTGCAGGCCTTGCAGACCCTGCAGGAGAAGGAAATGGGAGCAGTCCCCACTGTGGGGTGCAGGTTTGCTGAGCCCCTGCTGGGCTCCATTCACTGTGCTAAACCAGACACCAGCCACACATCCCCTCACTGGACCACACAGAGAATTCTGTGGCTGCAGGGGATACAGACCAGGACAACCAAGGCCAATGGGGCTCAGGTCAGGTGAGGAACAGCCTTGACCCGACCAAGGGAGAAGTACCACAGAAAAGAGCAAGGAACAAGAAGCCTGGGTTCGAGTCCAGCTCTGCTATCAACTCATCCAGGGACTCTGGGCAGAACTCTGACCCGCTCCGAGCCTCAATTTCCTCATTTCTAAAGCATGAACCTTGGATTCGATTTGTGGTCACAAATTTGAAAGCCCAAAGGGGTCAGTGGGGTAACTTAATTGAGGAAAACGGGCCAGTTGCCAAGCTGAGAGTGTGGGGACCCTGGCTGACTATGCAGCGGGCAGTCACTTCTGAGTACCCGCTGAGTACTGTGATAGAGAGACATTGGGCTCACAGTTGCCAGATTCATTTCTTTTTTTTTTTTTTGAGTTGGAGTCTCACTCCATCACCTAGACTGGAGTGCAGTGGCACGCTCCCAGCCACCACAGCCTTGACCTGCTGGGCTCTGGCGATCCTCCCACCTCAGCCTTCCAAGTAGCTGGAACTACAGGCATGTGCTACCACGCCCGGCTAATTTTTTTGATTTATTGTAGAGATAAGGTCTCGCCAAGTTGCCCGGGCGGGTCTCGGACCCGCAGGCTCAGGCAGTCCACTCACCTCGGCCTCCCAAAGCACTAAGATTACAGGCTGAGCCACCGAGCCTGGCTGCCAGATCCATTTCTTAGGAGAAGCCAACATTCCAGATTTGCATGTAAATTTCCCAATATTTAAAAGCAGTTTCCCAGCCAGGCGCGGTGGCTCATGCCTGTAATCCCAGCACTTTGGGAGGCAGAGATGAGAGAACTGCCTGAACTCAGGGGTTCGAGACCAGCCTGAGCAACATGGCCAGACCCTGTCTCTACAATGAATCAAAAAATTAGCTGGGCATGGTGGCACACGCCTGTGGTTTCGGCTACCTGGAAGGCTGAGGCAGAATTGCCTAGCCCAGCAGGTCAAGGATGCAATGGCCATGAGTGTGCCAGTACACTCCAGCCTGGATGACAGAGACTGACCCTGACATACATACATACATATATACATACATAAATAAATGTAATCTCCCTACAAGAAGGAACACAGAGATAATAACTATTGCAAGAGGTGGTAGATCACAGTTCTAGATGTAGAATTCCATGTAATTTGGCACTTTCCCCGTGTTTCAATGCATGTACCATTAAGTCTGCAAAGGAGCAGAATTTGTACTTGCCCGTTAAGCTTTTGAAAGTCTGAGCTCAAAACATTTGCCAATTTTCAACCTCTAAACTAGATGGCCTCCAAAGTGCCTGCTAGGCCTCAGGTAGCAGCTCTTGCATTTAAGGGCACCGAAACTCAAGTGTGAAAAGCAGTAATCAGACACTCAGAGATCCCACAGGTCAAGATAAAATGAGGCAGGTCTGAAACTGGGACAGCAGAGTGACAGACCCTGATCCTGCAGCAGCTTGTGCCTCAGCTAGGATATGGCCTATAAAATTGACTCTGGACCCAGAGTCCAGAAGGCTCAGGGATGTCCAGAGCTGAGTCCCGAAATGGGAACAGACGGCATAAGCCAGGGAGACACTGAGTAAGGCAGATAGCAATGGGTAGGAGACCAAGGCAGGCAGATACTATCTGGGCACAGAGAAAAGAACCAGGGATCAGTATGGGCTCTTGTCTAGACACTGCCTCCAGGATTCTCTGGTACAGTGCTTAGTTTCTTCATCTGGAAAGCAAAAGGACTAGACCGAAGAGCAGCTCTCCTTCAGCCCTAACAGGGGACATTCCGTGAGGTCCTGTTCCAACCCAGCAGATGGCAGACATAATCAAACCACGGGCAGCTCCAGGTGAATGCCCTGTGTGGGTGGTAGGAGCAGTAAAGGAGGACAGAGAGAGGTATGGCCAGCTGTACTCTACCAGCAAGCTGTGCCCTCCCACACCCAGCCAGAACACTGCCATCCAAACTCATGGTGGGCTCAGACACCTAGACTTTTCTCCTTCTGTCTGCAACCAATAAGGGGGACAGGGCAGAATTCCAAGAAAGCACAACTAACGTGACAGTTGGTTTCTAGGCTCAAACCCTCAAAAGCTTAATAGGCAAATACAAATTCTGCCCCTTTGCAAATATAACAGTATGTACAACTAAACACAAGAAAGTACCAAGTCACACAAAATCCCACACTGTGATCTATCAACCACTACAGTATTTATTATCTCTCGCGTTCCCTCTTAAAGGTGGGTAAACCGAAGCCCACAAGGCTGACACCTGCTCAAGGTCACACCGTGGAGAAGCAGCAGGACGTCAGAAATTCGGGGCTACTGGAACCCACTTCTTCTCCATTGCTCTTTCCATCCCAGAGTACCTCTTGTGAAGCAAGAAAGTGGGGGACACTCCTGCTTTAGGAAGCCCAGGTAGGCACCTGGCCTGGCCATCACACTCACCTGGACATCTCTCTGGACGAGGGACATGTCCACATTGGTGCTTTCATCCCGGTTTCCCTGAAAGGAAGCAGGTTGTGCAATCAAGCCCACTCTCACCCCACTTCTCTTCCCTTTCTTTGCTGCTCAAATCCCACCTCTGTGACCCCCATGGCTCAGGAGGCCCGAGCCCTGTTGAGGGAAAGGTACCTGAGAGAGGGAGATGAGGAGACGCTGGAAATGCCCAGATGTGTCGCTTCGAATGGCTTCCTCCAGGGTCTTCTTGAATTCTGAAAGGGAGAAGCACCATGTACAGAGCGGCCCACTGCAGACACAGTCAACAGTGGGTGCTAGTGAGAGAAAGGCCTGGGGGTCTCAGGCTCGAGGAGGCAAGTGGCCCCTATGGCCCTCCAGGGATACACAAGTCTGTGATCTCCAGGTTGACCTGGCCTCTGGTCGGTCTTGGCCCAAACCCAAGAGGTTTTCCCCAGCCTCCCTACCCTAAGTCACCAGCCCCATGTGTACACAAGTAGGCAGGGTTGGATCCTGGGTCAAAGCCCAATGTGTTGAAGGTGGCAGGAGATGGGGTGATAAGAAGGCCAGGAGGGAATCAGAGTCCCCCGGAGAGGGTGTGGCCAGGGCCCAGAAAGCAGAGGGATCTGCAGAGGGCAGAGGGCCTAAGGAGCCAGCCTAACCTGCTTTGTAGACTCTGCTCAGCTCCCGGATGTGCTCGTTGCTGCGGGAAGCAAGGATCTCAATCAGGCAGGCTTCATCGGTACCAGCCCCCTGCGAACAGAGAACACAGCGTACCACACACTGTGATAGCATCCCCACCAGCACCCAGGAAACAGGGAAAGTGCCATGCTACCAGCCCATGACTCGGGGCACAAAACCCAGAAAGAGGCCCTTGACAGACATGCACCCATCGTGCACTCCAGGGCTGAGGGAGCCAGCTCCCCACCACAGCCCTGGGCCCAGGTTAGCTCCAAATAATGACAGTGATCGTGGAGATGAGTAGGGATCCCAGGAAAGGTCATCCTCATTGACCAGAAAACAGAATCAGAGAGGTGTCGTGACTTGTCCAAGGCCACGCAGTAAATGGCTAGGTTAAGATATAGACAGTCCTGATTTATTACGAGTTTAGCCCGAGAGTAAAATGACTGACAACTGAAAAAAATGTGTTAAAAGCAAGGGAGAGGTCAGGCATGGTGGCTCAAGCCTGTAATCCCAGCACTTTGGGAGGCTGAAGCGAGAGGACTGCCTGAACTCAGGGGTTCAAGACCAGCCTGGGCAACTTGGTAAGACCTCATCACTACAATAATAAATAAATAATAATTAAAAAAATAGCTGGGCGTGGTAGCATGCGCCTGTAGTTTCAGCTACTTGGAAGGCTGAAACAGAAGGATCTCCTGAGCCCAGCAGGTCGAGACTGTGGTGGCCATGAGCGTGCCACTACACTCCAGCCTGGACGACAGAGTGAGACTCTGACTCAAAAAAAAAAAAAAAACAAGAGAGACCAGGGTGGGGGAGAAGCAGGAAAACTGAAGCCTAGAATGGATGGCGGAGTGCCTGGAGACATCTAGAAAGAGGCAGCAACAACAAGGATGTCACCAGGGACAGTATGAAAGCAGAGGACAGGGTCAGCAGCCTGGCTTTTGTGTTGATATGAATCTTGGCTTTGTGGCTTACTAGCTGTGTGACCTTGGACAAATTATTTAACCTCTCTGTGCCTCTGGTTCCTTTTCACTATAATGGGAGTGATACTAGCATCAACCTCATAGAGAAGTCATGAGGATTACATGAGTTAACATATGTAGAGGCCTAGTGCCTCACAGCAGAAAGCTCAACACTGTGCCAGCTACCTCACCCAGTGCTCACTGCATGTCCTGAGAGAGCACCCACTGTCCCCCTTCATAGATGTCCAAGGACACACAGCTGGCGAGCGACTGCTGACCCCAAACCTGTGTTGCTTCCAGCACACCACAACCACCAGTTTACGGATCCAGCTGGCGATAGGAGCTGGGTGGATGACGGGGGGCACTCCCCAGGACTCCAGACCACTGCCCTCCCCAGCCACCTCCTGAGCCCCTCCCTTGAATAAAGTCTGAGATATGTGTCAGTGGAGTCCTCTCCCCCTTCCTGGCTGCCATACTAATTCTCTGCTTCTCCTTTGGGGGAGGGAGGAGTCATTGTGCCTGATGGGCCTCTGAGGGAGAGATTCCCCCTGGGGCACCTGATGGATTCACAAGGATTCCCCTTCTGTGGGTGCGGTCTGCTCCCCATCCACAGGACACACACAGCGCTGCGGGACTGTGCAGAATGGATAGGAACTGCCCCTGGGTCAGTGCCGACTGCACTGGAGGAAACAGTGATCCTAAGCTGAGCCAGTTGGAATTGGTCCCCTAGGTGGAACTTGGTGCAGAGAGCTGGTATATTCTGCAGCCAGATCTCTGACAGGTAGACAGAGACAGGCATCTTCTGGAGGCAGAGATGGAAGGAGAAGCACAAAAGCGGACAGAGGAATGAAGCGGATGCTCAGAGACAAGCAGAGAGATAAGAGAGAGATCCTGCCCAGTCCCTGCCCTTCACATGCCCTGGCCCTGTCCCACTCCCATGTTAAGGGGCTCATCTTTATCCTCGTAACTGATTTTACCTTTGTTTTCTTAAACTCAAGCGTGTTTCCATAATTTGCTTATAACAGTCCTAGTGAATGAGAACGATACCAACTATGGCCTCCCACCCTTCTTCACATCACTGAATCTCTAGCTTCTTCCACAACCCCAGATCCCACCACCTTTTTAAGATGGAGAGACTTAGATGTTCCCTGATGACAAACGGCACACCATGTGCCTCTTGAGAAATCGCCAACAGTTCTCCTTTCTACAGCACAAGGATTCCAACCCAGGAGGTCCCAGACCACACTGACAGCACCAGTTAATGAGTGGGCTATCACACACACCATCCAGGCTTTCTTCTGGGCTGTGTCCACACCTGTGGAGATACACACACACACACACATACACACACCTTGATGGCTTCTTTTATCTCATAAGCGTCAAAGAGGACTGGGGTCTTCATCAGAGCCAAGATTGTCTTCTCAAAATTTCCCGACAGTTCAGATTTCAGATCTTTGATCAAATCCTGATTGGATATTCAAACAAACAAACAAAAACAAGCTTATTGTGAGAATGTAGAGAAGGTGACTAATAAGAACGATACCCCAGACCCAAGGACCAGTAGCAATGGCCCCACCAGGAGCCTGGGAGAAGAAAGTCTGACATCAGGTCCCACCAAGACCTGTCTGACTAGAGCCTGCATTTTAACAAGATGCCTGTGATCCGTGGCACAGCAAGGTATGAGAAGCACTGGGCTAGAACACTAACCCACTCGACGTTGACCCAATTTCTCTAAGATTCAAAATCCTATCAGTTCAAAAAACACCCCCCTTGCATTTTGCTCAGTACTTAGCGCCTTTTCTTTCAAAGCTCTTAAATCAGCTAAATCTCCAAGGGTGGTCATGAGGGCAGGGGAGGGAAAGCTGAGGGTGGGAGTGGGCAGGGAGAAATGACACAGCCACAACTTCAGTGAGTCAAGGAAGAGCCAGAGGCCAGGACCCAGATGTCTGGAGCCTTTCACCAAACCTGGGTACCCTGTGGACTGCGGGGTTCCTTCCTCAGGGCATTTTTCATCTTTAAAAGATGCCACCAGCTGGGCAGTCACTGGCTGAGGGGGCAGCAGAAAATGCCCACATGCACCATATTGTCCACTCAGGAGGCCCAGGCCCGCTCAGCTTCAAGGAAACACAGGGTGAGAGCAGGACTGTGCTCTGGGACTCTGCCCCCAAACTCACCTTGCCGTAAGCTGTCTTGAAGGACAGGAGGATCTGCTGCCGCTGCTTGTTGGAGCGACTCCCCAAGCAGTCGATGATGGACTGTTCATCAGTCCCTGGAGGAAGAGGAGGGAGTGGGGAGGGTCGTGAAGATGCTCTGCAGCCGCAGACTTTCCCAGCCTGGGTCCTCCAACTCTCCTGGGCATCCCAACCACACCCCCACATCACTTTCTCTTCCATCACCCCTGGATGCCTCCCCGGCTACCCACAGAGTCATTGTGAAACTGCCTGGAGAATGGGAGGGTGATGGGATTTGAGCCACCCAGGGTCTCTCACCAAAGCCTTTCATGGCCTTCCGCAGCACCTCAGCATCTCGCAAGGGGTCAAAGCCAGAAGCATCTGTGATGGTGCCTCGATTTCCAAACTACTTGGACAAACAGTTACAGATAAGATGACTTGCACGCCACCATCCCCAGCTGCAAGACTGCTCCACCCCCCAGACTCTAGGAACAACCCTTTCTCAAAGAGCTGGAGTACCTGAAGGAGCCCACAATCAGTACTGCAGAGGACTGACTCTCCATTGAGTCTGTCTAACTTGACTGTTGTCTGGCTCCGTATTCTGGTACTGAAGCTTCTGCCTGGCTCCCCTGACTCATAGGCCTCTGTGACTGAGTCCTGATGCTGAAAATCTGCCCTACATCCAAGCCCTCCAGGTTCCTGATGAAGGGCAGGCCTTAGGGGCAGGGGTTGTGGCCTCCCCTCGATGCCGTACCACCATAGCTCCTGTGAGCACACATGGGTACTCCTAACGGGCTAGACAGCCCACGTATCTCCTCCAGATGGACACAGGTACCCAGCCTACATGGCAGCCCAGCTACCTCTTGGTCTAGGCTGATACCCTGATACCACTCTTTAGACTATGACCTGCTGGACTACCTCTAGACTCTGATGGCCACACAACTCACAAACTTCAACTTTCCAGGCTAAACTGTCCCAGTGGACTGATTTCCTGGTAGCTGGTACAAACTGGTTTTAACACAGTTACAGAGAGAAGCTCAGGGAGAAAATAAGGGAGGGAGAATGGAGGGTGGCACAGGGGTGGGGGAACATGTGGGCATGGAAGGGGAGGGGGAAAGGGGACCCTCTGTCTAAAAATAGTTGAAAAGCACACACCACTAACCCTGTGCTTTCTGGTTGGGCCATGTAACCATGACAATGAATTCTAGGCTCTGCAAATATGAACTGTTCCCCAAAATGTGCCAAGATCAACCCTGGAGGAACTGCCAACAATTTTAACTACCAAAGGGGATTTTTAAGAATCCTTCAAAACCTGCCTGGGAGGACACATCAGGGGACCGAAGACTAAGAACTGTCAGGCATAAGGCCCTGAGACTGGCACCCTGGGAAGTTCTTTCAAAACACAGAGTCCAAGTAGTAAATGCCACAGGAGGAACAAAGAACATGCTCTGGGGCATTCTGTCCCAGCTTGCTCGGGGAACATCTAGCCCAGCTGGGAGAACGAAACAGGGCAGTTCCTCAGGCTTTAGGGAACAAACCAGTGGTGGGATGTCTGCGGGAAAGTGACATTGTCTGTTAAAACAAGTTGTAGCGGGAGACCTGAGGCCTTCTCCTGTCCCTCTACCTACAGGGCCCTGGTCTCCCACCTCCAGGACTCAAGCCTGAACTGAGGGTGGCATTGGGCTGGCACTCACCTGGGATGGAGGCACGGCGGGGGTGACAGTCCCGGACCCCGAGTATCCTGGGTAGCTTGGTACCGGCTGCTGCTGCTGCCCAGGGGGTGGCATTGGCGACTGCCCGGGGTAGGTCATTGGTGGCTGCCCAGGATAGGCCCCTGGAGGCTGCTGCCCCGGGGGTGGCATGGGCTGGCCCGGCACAGGGGCCCCTGGGTATGGTGGATATGAGGGAACCCCAGAGGGTGGGTTCCCTCCAGGGGGTGGGTACATTCCATATGGAGGAACAGGCTGTTGGGTGGAGGGGGGATGCCCAAAGCCCCCAGGGGGTACTGGTGGGTAACCACCCCCAGGGGCCCCAGGGTATAGGTTGGGCATGTTGGCTCCTCCAAACGTCCCAGACATGTTGGCCGCCTGGAAGGACACAGAGCAGAGCCTGAAACTAGCGAGCCCAGCAGGGCCCAGCCACACTCGGACCATCTGCCACTCCCCAACCGGAGCCCTGCATGGCCCCCAGGAGCCTCACTCACACCACCCCCCAGCATCGCACGCACAGCACCCAGCACCTGCAGCAGGCCCTGCCTAAGCCGAGCTCTTTAATACCTTAGCCAATTTAGTCCTCACAGTGTCTCTACTTGTGAAATATTAAGTATCATTACCCCCATCTCAGATGATGCAATGGGTCCAGAACGGTGGAAGTCACTTGCTCAAAGCTACACAGCCAGTAAACGGTGCAGCTGGATCCAAACCAGAAATCCTCAACCCCTTCTGCAGGGGAGATGGCCTTCCATCTCCAAAAGGCTGCTCCTCCAATCCCAGGTCACCTGCCCAAGAAGGTATGTGGGCCCCCTAGGCAGGCTTGGGGGTGGCCCCATCACATCAGCCTACTAGCCAGACACCTGTGGCAGGCGTGGCTCAGGTGACTTGTTCTCATCCTGATGATGGATGGCCTTCTATGCCCTGCGAGAGCTGGACCCAGGCCTTCGTCTCTTGCCTCACCACTTCGGCCACTCAGGTCTCCTCACTGTCCCTCTGCACCTCAGGCATCCCGGCATCCCAGGGTGCTGGCATTTCCTAGATATCCAGACAGCACATCCCACCCCTGCGCAGATCTTTGCTCAGACGTCCCCTCCTCAGCAAGGCCCACCTCGACTCCCAACTTAAAACCATCACTCCCCGTCACTCCCACCCACACTTTCGACCCCCTTTTCATGCTCATCTGTTCCCACGGCACACCCATACTTTCAGCAGGACCACCCAGGTGACATTATGTCAATGTCTGTCTCTTCCCAGTAGGTGACAAGTACACCAGGGCTGAGGTTTCTATTGCTTACTCACATATCCCCGGTGCCTAAAACCGGGCCTGGTACAAATTAGAGTGTTTTGGTAGCATTGTTCCCACTAAACAAACATTTGTTTTCAGAATATCAAATACATTATTTTATTTTATTTTCTATTTTTAAATTTTTTTTTAGTCAAAGCTTCACTCTATTGCCCAGGCTGGAGTGCAGTGGCAAGCTCACATCTACCACAGCCTCCACCTACTGGGCTCAGGCAATCCTGCCGCCTTAGCCTTTCAAGTAAACTATAGGCATGTGCCACAGCCCCTGGCTAATTTTTTGATTTATTGTAGAGAGGAGGTCTCGCCAAATTGCCCAAGATGGTCTCGAAACCCTGGACTCGGGCAATCCTCTCGTCTCTGCCTCCCAAAGTGCTGGGATTACAGGGGGTGAGCCATGGTGCCCGGCTTCCTCTCCTTTTATTTATTTGTTTCTTTGGG
>CAUYQG010219705.1:0-20376 GCA_963574415.1 Tarsius wallacei | reverse complement strand
AAAAAAAAAAAAAAGAACTTGTCTTCCACTTTTTTTCATTTTCTTTACTGCCTCCATCTCTTCTGCTGCTGCTACTATTCTTCTCTTCTACTTTTTGCTGATCAGTTACCTTTCTTGGGTTCACTTTTTTTCCCTCTGTATTTCTCCCAACTCTTCCATCACTTCTGCTTGTACACCAGCAAACTGGCTTTAAAATTAAATGTGTTTCTTTCTGGTTGGTGAACTAGCCAGTGGTCTTCTGTCAGACACAATCTCTGGAGCTTCTTAATACCCTTTTCCAGGAGCTGTCCTTCCTGTCAATGTCTGCCTTTTTGTTGTTGTTCAGACTTTTCATATGCTTTCTAGACACATGAAGATTGGATTCTAGATTCATGAGTCATTATTATGTTTCTGCATATTTAAGCATTATGGATTTATGCTATTCAGATAACAAATTCCTTGTCTGAGGTAAGGAAGAAGTCTTATGTTTTGGGAAAAGATTCCAAACATAAATGATTTCTTACAAATAGAAATAATGGTGGACATGGTAAAGATAATTTGTAGGTTACATCTAGGTTTTCTTCTGTTCCACATACATTTATTAAACACTGCTCTGCATGAGGCACTGGGCTGGGTGTCAGAAACATAAAGATGAATGATGGACAATTTGAGTTCTCAATGAAATCCTAAGCTTGCCTTGGAGATAGACTCAAACCACTAATACTTCTTTTTCTCTTAAAGTTTCTATTTATCTTTTACGAAAATCAAATTTAATCAGTTTTGATTTTAACATGTTTTAATAAATACCTTTCTGACATTGTAAGAATGAAACTTTAAAAAATTTCTATCAAAACTGACACAATGCCTTTCATATGTAATATCTTTGGAGGGTTGTTTGGTATTCAAATAATAGAGGATACAGGTAATCATCATCCTTCAAAAAATGAAAAAAAATAGATGAAAGTACTCAGAATGTTTTAATCTCCTGAAAATGTTACCAAGTGATAAGATGTGTGTTGATTTTGATTTAAAATTTCAATTTGTTGTTACTGTTTTATACTGCTTATATAAATATAACTATGTCTATAGGAAAAGAGTAATGTAATAATTGAATTACAATGACACTGGGCAGTCTTCCTTTGGTATCTGTGAATGACTAATTCCAGCACAACCATGGATATCAAAACCCTTGGGTGCTCAAGACCCTTATATAAAATGGCATAGTATTTGCATATGATGCTGTCATATACTTCAATCATCTGTAGATTACTTATAACACCTAATGAAATGTAAATGCTAGATGAATCGCTGTTATAATGTATCCAGGATTTTTTGTATTATTTTTATTATTGTATATATATATATATTTCCAGACATTTTTGATATACAGTTGGTTGAACCCATGGATGCAGAACCTGTGAATATAGAAGGCCACCTGTAATTGTTTGTCATAAAATAATGTATAAGTGTTTGTGCTTGTGTGTGTGTGTGTGTGTGTGTGTATGTGTAACTATGAGGGAGATAAGAAAAAATATATTTTTCAAATACCTAGCCTAAATTTTAATTTAACAATCAAGTAAAACATAAAGTATAAATCTTAGGACTCAGTCACACTGTTATTCTATCTAGAAAATAGATTTGCATATTTTGTTTTAAAAGGGACATACTGGCATAGAAAAATGAATCTTCCTCAAGTTTTCTATTATGTGACATATCTTGAAGACCACTGATGCTGGATGCATCTGTGATTCCATTAGCTTAAAACATCTCTGAATAGATCTTTCCACTCACCTTCCCTTTGGATCTGTCTCTATGAGGCTCATTCTGTGATACTTTTCTTCAATTTTATACTTCAGTTCTGCTCTTGAGTTACTGTATTTGCCTTAGATTCTTGTAGAATTTTTTAACATTAATTTTATCAGCCATTTGCAACACACTCTGGTATTAATCACTTGAAGGATTCTATTGAAGGGGAGCTTAATTGGGTAAAATTGATTTCCCCACACACATCATTACACATGCTATAGATATGTGTATGCTGCAAAGGAGAAATCAGGGAAATACGTTATTCTCTCTCTGACATACTATTTAAATAATACTATTAACTTATTAATCAGTACCAGGACTGTATAGCTTTGGTTTTCTGTATTCTGATTGATATTAAAAAGCAAGTGGTAGCTCTTTTGACTTTCTACTCCCTGATTTAGAATGAATGCAATTTTATCTAGAATAAAATGAAATATTACTGAATAATCAATTCAGCACATTTATAGAGATATAGTCTATGTCTATAAGACTTAAGTAATCATACTGCAGCATGACTAAACTGGTTATTCAAACTAATATGCCAATTAGAATTGCCACAGACTTTATTATTTTATTTTAAAGATATTGGGTGCAATTCAGACTTTATGATTATTTAAATAATGTACATTAATACATTTTAAAACATACTGAATATACCACAAACATTTTTTCTTCAAATGGATACACCATTTCTATTAACTTCTGGAGATGGAATATGAAGGAAAAGCACGGGAATTTCATCTCATATGCCTCCAAAATGATTCCACTTTTTACACAGTTATCAGAACCCAGCACTTGGGGAAACCATAAGGGGACATAGTGCAGCCTTCCTGGGAAGAAAAAAAATCAAAAACAGGGTAGAAAAAAAAAGAGCACACAGGGCAAAGCAAAATACAGAGAAGTAGGGTAAAATGCACAGCCAGAATGGGATAATCTGAACACAGTAATGACAAGAATATATGAAAAAATGCATATCTGCTCCTACACTCCAAAAAGAGGACGCACAAAAAGAAAAAAAAAGTAAATTAGAAGATATCTATTGTCTTAGCCTGGGTTGCCTCACAATGCTGAGCCTGAGATGAAGGCTGGTACTTGGGTAATTTATTTTTGAAATTGGTCCCAAGGAAGAGAAGTAGAGAAGGCAGAGGAGAGTGAAACAGGGAAGGAAGGAAAAGCTTTCAAACGACTCTATCAAACTGGTTTCTCTGATGGATCCTTAGGGCTTGATCTTGTTTGGGACCATCTGAAGAATGGAAGAGCATAACTCAAAATTGTCTGCTTCAGGGAAAAAAACAAAAAATCTTTTCCCACCAGTTTCTGTACCCATGGCTCAAGATTACCTATTGTGCTTGCTGGTTTGAACAAGAATCAGAATAAGCATTCTACAGATATGCAGGTAGTAGCAGCAGAGGAACACATGGAAAATGTGGGAGATATTCAGTTCAGCTTCAATAAGGTGCAATTAGTATACTTATAAGGGATCACAACAACTGAGATAAAAGGATGGGCGGAGAAGTTCTGAGGCAAGGCATGAGTCATCCCTAGGATAGCCCATGCCTTGCACCACTGAGATCCACTTGCTCCTCACATTAAGTCCAGTTCATCAAAGGACTTTCAAGATGGTGGCCACCTGCAATATCTGCAAAAGACTTAACACACAGTGTTAGTGGAATGAGCTATGGTCCCAAGAGCTACAACTAATCACAATGCCAAAACTGATATTTACACTTTGCTATTTTACTACTCATTCAGAATTTTCTTTGAGTTTGGATTGCTTGACTGGTGGAAAGACTTAGACTTTTATTCCCAGAAGGCCAGAGCCCTTAGTTGTATTACACCTGCTTGGCCATGGTTGTTGAAACTGCGCATTTACTTTTATCATTGTATATGAAAGCACAATATATACGTCAGGGAGTTCCCTGGGTTGCAGCAGTCCTAGTAGCAATTGCCTATTAGCAATATTAGCTCTTCATAGAAATCAGATTCAATCACCCCTGCCAAAATAACCCTTCCTCTCTTAGTATGCAGACCCACCAGCATGAGGAACCAAAAAATGATTAAGTAATGGTTACAGTTTTAGGTTAAATGAAATCTTTCTGTGTCCTTTAATGGAAGCATCTCCCACTCTGAAAGAACCAGGAGCTTTATTCCAGTAGAGACTAAATTTGCTAAGGCAGAAAGCACAGATTTGATGGTTGGATAGCTGAGACTCTAATGAGAGAGACCAATCCTCTTTCTACCCCTTAGTTCTCAGATCTAAATATTCAAGCTATTGGGAACACAGTGCCTTAATATAAGCTGTTGTTTTAGGGTATATATCACATTTTGAAGGTAGCACTCCCGTCCTAAAGGGCACTGTCCCCGAACAGGCACCTTTGTGATGTTTTTCATAAGCCAGTTCATCATTCATGATTCCATCATTCAGTTAGGTTATCTCCTTCCAAGTCACGCAGTGTGTGTTAGGACCAGTAGATATTATATTCAGGCAGTCATTGCTACCCTCATTAACTGTAAAATGTGTTTCTGTGTCCAAGGTAATATTTTGTTGTCACTCATCCTGTCTCCATGGTTGCTGAGTCTCTCTTGTACCAGAAGTGCTCTCTGGTGGGCATTACCATGAGGTGCAGAAATCCTTATGCTCTGTGTCAACTCCACATATTCATCCCTGAGAGGCAATATTATGGTGGTAGTTCACTTTCAACTAGCACCAACATACACAACCAGTCTGTTTCAGTGCCATGTTTGGGCTTTTATTTCTGTTAGTAGGTTACAGAGAACATTCATTTCCAACTACAAGGCCATTAAATGTGAGTGGAGAGAGAGAGAAGAAGTGGTGCCACAGGAGTAAGGGATATGGGTCGATAATCCACCTGCTCATGTTACTTAAGAATGCCCTCTGGACCTACTGAGCTCAAACTCAAATATGCTATTTCCATGATACTACCAGATTGCAATTGTTCCTGCCCATTTTTTTTACGTGGTGTGTATAACAACACCCAGTTTAGGATGACAAGTTTTGATCACATAATAACTTGATACCCCATGATCAAGCACTCATCCTCTACTAGAGACCAATAGCATGCCAGAAATTCCTTTTTCCAATGACAAGTAGTTCTTTAACCCAAAAGGCTTGACCCGCAGAATGTTGTTAAAGGATTCCAGGGACCTGCCAATGCTATGACTCTTCTTTTTGAACTAGACCGAGACTATAGACAGCATCAGATATGTTGCTCACATGAATTGGATGCAGAGTTCTCTCTTATTCTAAGCCCTACCTCAAAGCATCAGTCAGCAAGTTGGTTATAGCTGGAATACTAAGCACTGTATAAGAAGCCTGCAAAATTCAAAAAGATGTCTCACCAAGATCTGTATCTCTTTGGATATTATTATCCCACTTTCCCTTAGTAGAAAATACATAGTACTTGCCATTTTGTGATCATTAAGCCCAATTAGCAGATTTCAGAAATATAGTAGACTGGTGCAATATTCTTCAGAATATCAAATTAATCAGGGTGTGTAAGAATTATATCAAGATGAGGAGCAAGGGAGTTAATGGAGCCCCTGGACTAGAGAGTTGATAGCCTCCTCATGAAACAAAATATCTTTGGATCATATTTACAAATAGGATTGGGAAGAAAATGCCAATTCAATGCAGAACTCTAATCAATGGGATTAATGCCTTAATGAAAGAAGGTTGAAAGAGCTTATTTTCCCTGTTTACCAGGTGAGGACACATAGAGAAGGTGCCATCTATGTGAAACCCAACCTCATCAGACACTGAATCTGCTAGCAACTTGATCTTGGACTCCCTAGTCTCCAGAACTGTGAGAAATAAATGTGTGTTGTTTAGAAAACATCCAGTTGATGGTATTATCTTATAGCAGACCAAACAGACTAAGCCAGCTCTAATCCCTGCAATTCCTCCTGGGGTATAATTTCCTATCTTGACTGGACTAGTATATGGGAGGGAGGTAAAATAGTTTCAGGAGTTTCTATCCAGCCTTATCTATAATAATGCCTAGTACTCCACAGGTCAAGAAACTACTGTATAGGCTTTGCCAACTGCTAGGTATATCCATACCAATTATACATCAGGAAATGAGTAAATAACCACAGAGTGGATTCTTAAAACCAATGAACCCATCATCAGAGAGATTTGAGCCAGGACTTTATATATTTCCTGGTCTTGTTTACTCTAACCACTGAATCATGTTGAACTGTTGAGTTTTTGAGTGTCAGGTCAGATCTGGTATCTACCAATACTCAAAATGTCAATTATTTCCTCTTCTCCAAGTAAATGGCTGAAAGTTCCTTTGGGGGAAAATTGGTAAAATGATTGTTGTGTATGTTTGCAGAGGCACTGCAGGGTTCTTCGTCAAGGGGATGCTGCTCCCACCTCAGTCAGTCAGTTTGGGTCTGAGAACTGGCTTAGAGCTGTGAACCGTGGTATTAAGCCCTGACTTGAAGCATCATCACAGTTACCAAGATGTTCACCGGTGGTGAGTTGGACAGAGTGCAGCAGAAGATGAAGCACTGGCTCTTCCAATAGCTGGCAGTCTTCTGCTTCAACAGTTTAAGGACAATGATAACTGTAAGGAGTGTGGTGTTGACTGGCTTATACAAGTGCTTTTAGAGACTTTGCAAATAGAAAAACAGGCTTGGAAAAGAGCTCAGGTTAACCAACTAAACAAGGAGAGACACATAAAAAGAAACTATAAATGATACCTTCCTTCAACTGTCAGAAGCTTATTTGCATCTAAGCTTTCTAGCTGGCCTTCCATTAGTTTCTAGGCTTGTTAATATGTTGAAATTGAATAAATAAAAATACTAAAGCAGAAAAAACTGATCAGCTTTCATAGCACTCATGACCATTTGTCACCAACACACACTGGTGGTTTTATAGAACTAGCTCTCTCCCCACTGAACAGCAAGCTCTAGTGTCATTTGTCAATGATAAAAATTGTGTCTCTGCAGTTTACTCTGGCACATTGCTTGGCTCATGGTTCAGATGTTCTCAAGTAAATAAAGAACAAGTGAAATTCGTTGCTTAAAAGTCATGGTTTCGTGTCTCAAGGTAAATAGGTTTGGGGACTGGATGAGTCTATTCCTACGAGAGCAGCTGTTGGATGAAGTTTATTTCAACTGGCTGCCATTTGTTTGACATATTGTATAAAACCATGTGTGGGTGGGTTCATTCCCAGGGTAAAAATTCTACCTCCCAATTTTGGATGATGTGATGTGTGGGTGCTAAGAATTCAAAAAACGGGGGAGAGGTAGACTTGAGTATTTTCTGTTAGTGTTTAGACTTCAGATAAGTGTGTTAATGGTTTTAAAAAAGAATCAATCTCAATGAAAAGAAACATGGTCTTCCTCTCAGAGGAATAGGACAAACTTAAAAAGAGAAAGAAAGAGAGCAGAACAACCTCCAGGGAGATCTGTTATCCCCTTAGCTCTGCCACTGTCCAACTGAATGAATTTTAGCCAAGTCTTTTCATTTTTTGAGCCTGTTTCTACATCTGTGATGTAAAGGGGTTTATAGAGATAACATTTAAAGTTCTTTCCCTCTTTTATATTCAGGGATACTATGATACCCTACCCCAATTCTCATATCTTTATATTACACAAGTCCACTGAAAATGTAGTTCTATAGCTAAACTGGTAGAACTCAGGGCCCCCATCAGCTCCTTGACATGGGAAGACAGCCATTATCCTGATGGGGTATTAGAAGGAAAACGTGAGTCCTGTCTCCCATTTGAAAGCTTCTGCTAGCTAACACTGACCTGGACACTGTCTTAGTCCCGTTTTTCCTAATATGCTATTTCCTCCCATGCCTCTCGTTTATAATTCACCTATAACAGTACATAAACGCCCTCTTAGAATATATTTCATCCATCCAGAGTTTCATGAATTGCCCAGAATTTTGCTGATGGCCAGTAATTCTGAATGACTCATTCTGCTCCCTGTCCCTGTAATAGCTTCCTTACTGTGGAAGCCACCCAGTTTTTGAGCTTTAAATACTTCTCTGCAGTTTAACTTGCTATCCTCTTCACGCTCGCTGTTTTACAGTGGAAAGGTCTATATAAACCTACCCCTAAAGTACAAGGAAGCCGAGAGGCCAAAGGAAGAGGCTGATATAGTCAGTTTTTTAGAAAAAAACATTGACTAGGGACTTAGGAAAAGAAGCCATGTCTGTGTCTCAGACATGATAGCAAGGTAAAATGGTGGATCGCGACATCATTACCGCCTTCAGATCCAGAACTTAAATACCATAAGGAAGGTATGATTCAGAAGCAATGTGTAGGACAATTGAAGAATGATAACATCAAGGTTGTTTGACCTAAGCACAGGATTTACAATAAGTACCTGCTCTTACACAAGGAACAATAGATGAATGGGAAATCTTAGAGAATTTCTCAGAATTGAGGTTAATCAGAAGTCAACAAGATGACTCAGCATCCAAGATGGAGTCATTTTGGCCTTCATACTTGCTTATGCAAAAGTTCCCTACAAGGCTCGGCACAGTGGCACATGCCTGTAATCCAAGCACTCTGGAAGTCCAGGGCAGGAGAATCACTTGAGCCAGGGGTATGAGATCAGCTTGGGCAGCATAGGGAAACCCCATCGCTACAAAAAAAAAAAAAAATTAGCTGGGTACAATGGTGCATGCCTGTAGTCCCAGCACTTTGAAGTCTGAGGTGGAAGGATTGCCTGGGTCCAGGAGGTCGAGGCAGTGGTGAACTGTGATTGTGTCACTGTACCCAGCCTGGACAACAGAGACTCTGAATTTTTTTTTAAATGTCCTACACCACATTGCTTTAAAAGCAGAGTATATTGACCTCCTGTCTTCCCCTGCCTACTCCTCAGCTCTCCTTCAACTAGCCCTCAAACTCCTAATGTCTTCTTCAATGGAGCTCCTTGTCCCTAAGCACACACTTTCACTCTCCAGCTGTCATGGTAGGCCAGGCCATTTCCTGTGCTTACACTAAGTTAGTCTTTAATACCAATGTGTTACAGACTTTGCAAGGGACACAGTGTGCTGTTAGTACCCAAAGATGCCAAGAAAGTCATCACCTCTCCCTTTCCCCAAAAGATTGATTTTAGCAAATCCATTAGACTAAATATTACATGATGTGAAGTGACTTTGCTATGGCCCATCGTGAAGACAAAGTGAGTAATGGGAGGCATTTGGTACTCTTTCTAGGTAGTGGGTTCTCCAAATACCTGATTAAGTAGCTAAAAGAAGTACTTCTTGCCCAGGAAAGCAGGATTATTCTAAGGCAGCAGTCACCACTGCACGGGCCTGCAATTCAGGTGCTCTTGGACTTCAAGAAGGTCTGTCCCAGCTATATACAAAGACGGCCTTCTGAGAATCAGAGACTATTTTTAAAATTAGGTACCTAATGCTTGATTGTTTCTGAATTTAGATTTACATTTAGTGGTTTTGCTTTTTTAAGCAGTTATAATGAAGGAATAAGGTGTTGCTTTCTTCTTAATTCCACACCACATCTGTGTACTATAAACAGATAAAAATAAACTCCACCTATGACAAACAAACAAATAACAACAAAACAAATATCCTGCATTCTAGATCTGGAATTTCATTATTATCAAATCAGTACTTGAAATGAAATATTTTTGATTTGGATAACATAAAAAGAACTAAAATCAGTTTTAGACACAGATATAAAAGCTGTGTTTTAACAGAAGTCCCCTTGAATAGAAATCATATACTAAAGAGAAGGACAACAGACCTTACAGCTCTATGTGTCTAAGAAGCACAAATAGTCATCATTATCTCTGCCCCAGGGGCTTAACCCCTTAGGGAAAAGGCCAGGCTTCCAGCCTCCTCTTTAACAAACTCTAATAATTTTGCAATATATTTATCATTTCCTCGAGCTATGGGGTTTAAAAATGTTTATAGATCGATACTGTTTGTTGTTGTTGTTATTTTTCTCCCTTCATTTTGTTTTCAGTGTTCATAAGGACAATTAAAACCCAGGCTGTAATAAGGCATCTGTTGTAAACAAGTTCAGACAAAGGAAGCAATTTCTCTGGCAAGTAGGGGGCATGAGGAGACAGAGAGGACTGCACTCTAGAAAGCACAGAGAATGGCAGCAAATAAATCCTTTTCACCTCCACCTCCGTGTGCACCTTGTTGGCAAAATTTAGTAGCTTTGTAAGTTGTTTTTGGAATCATTCAGTAGCTAATATATTGTTAATCTTTACATTTTACATCAAGCGTTCTAGCCACATTCATTCATAGATGTTTTGTTGCCTCTCCCTTCTAGATTAGGAGCAAATAGGGATCTGTGTACAGCGTCAACAGGAATATGCCTTGCTAGAGTCCCTTCTCAGTGCGTGTGCACAATCACACATGTACACAGACTTGCACACAGGGACACACACATACGCACCGTGCACAGTCACGTGCAAGGAGGCACCCTCACACATGTACACGTGCACAGATATGCACATGTACACCCTCACATACGTTCACAGAAATGTACCCACAGGCACACACTTACACATATGCACGTGCACCCACAAACACACACTCTTCTCTGGCCAGTCACTAAGAGGAGGTATCTGTCTTCCCATGCTCTGTTTTAGGCAGCTGAGCTTCTGAGCTCAGGCTTGTTTTCATCGCTGAAAATAATCATCTTCAGCCTTACTCTCCTCAGTGCCTCAGGGAAAGTTCATGCCTTCTGCCTCCTCTGTATTCCCATCCCATATTAGGCCCCAAAGCCAAATCTTTCCATTTCAAAGAAAAATCGCTGTCCCCAAACTGGACAGCATCTATATTTGCCCAGTCTGAGGACCCTGCTTTGCACACCTTTCACTGATATACAGGACAGTGACATCAAATTCTTGCAGCCTGCCTTCTCGGGAGACTGGTAAGTAGCAACTTTCTCCCTCCCTCCTTCCACTGGAAAGCTAGTGGAAAACTAAGACTACTTCCTCATTGCCCCTGGGCAGGGACTACGTCGTATTTATTTTTGCATCCACAGGGGTTAGCAAAGCACCAGTCACAGAGCAGAATTCAGGAAAGTTCTATTGAATAAATAAAGCCCCAGCATTCAATACTTTCCCTCAGTTTCTCAAATCTGGGCGTACATACTTATGGGGATATGTGCTTGTGTGCCAGGAAGCACGAGCCGTCACAAGATAAACACAGTATCTTTCTCGCTTCTTGGAAAGTCCATTTATTTCCTAAGTCATGTTTAAAAGATTATTTTTCTATTAAGTACACACTGGATAAGGAGAATCTAATAAATGTCATGTCGGTCGCTGGGGTAAAGATCATGGGCTTTGAAGACAGTTTGAAATTCTATACCTGCCACTGATTAGTGATGTGACCTCTAGTAAGTTTTTAAAAATTCCTTCAAGCATTTTTCTCTGTTGTAAAATGAAGATGATAACTGTCTTATAGAGATTTAGGAATTCAAATAAGAGAGTGTATGCAATTTTAGTTAACAGTGGTATTGATGGAGGTCACTGTAGCAGTAAATGTGATTGCTGTAGCATGGTAATATGGGTAGTAACCACAGTGATGGTGATATTAACAGGGGCAATTGTAACAGCCACAGAAATGCATAGCAAAAGGAGGAAGCGAATGAGCAATTGGATGAAAAAAATAAAACAAAACAAGTTAACCTAAATGTAAAGGCATCAATCTTTTAGCAGCCACCAGTGAGAATCACTTTAATTCTACCACTTGGTTTTATAAGTGCAGACAAGGAAAACTGAGACTCAGAAAACTTTAATAAAGTAACTCACTCAGGTTAGTCTCAGTTGCTGACAGTATCAAGAATGGAATCCCACTTCTGATTCCCAGTTTAGGGCTTCTAGGTTGCAGTATGATCTCTCATCCCTGAATATAATTATTAGTCTCATACAGTAGTAAAAAGATAGGCCCAGGCACAAAATTGAATGACTGATGGTCATGCACACTAGCAAATAAACTTGGACTATGGAGCCCTGAGACTGAAAAACATCTCTGCCACTTCCTAAATTTCTGACTGTGGTCAAGTTATCTAATCTTTATGAAAATTGTTATCTACAAGTGGAGTAAAGAAGATAATATCTACCTTGCAGGTTGATGAATGAATTAGAGAAAATGTATCAAAGCACCTTATGGCACACAGTAACAGTCACAAAATAATAGATCTTATATATTTATCCATTTTCTTTATCTTGTTACTAAGTCTCAATATCCTTTCAAATGCACTTACCAATCCAGGAGGAAAAATAAGTATCATGCCCATAATGTATTCCAAACATGCCAGAAACAAGAATGATAGAACATATTAGAAATTCAGGGTTTTACTGGCCTCATGTGTTGATGGTCACTGGAGTGTTAATGATGATACTTTACTCTTCTAAGTGGTAAATTTCTTCACCACTACAGGAACTATGAAGGTATTAGGAGTTGGGGGTGGGAGGAGTAAAATAATTTGAAAATTTTAAAGACAATAATTTTTCCTAAGAACAATAGCAAACAATAATTAGAAAGCAGACTAAGCACTTGAAATAGCTGGATCATAATATTTTTATTCTGAATGGGGTCTTATTTTTTCCTCTTTTAAAGGGCCTTCCTCACATTCAGAAGAGCGCGATGTCATCTGTATCCACCCAGTCCTGATCCGGAAGTGAGTTACAAATAACTGTATAAATAATTTCTGTGTACTTCAATTAGCTCATCCCTCACCATCACCAAATAGATACATAAATAAAGTAGTATAAACTCATAATACAGGAAAATTATTTAATCAAAAATAATGTTATTAAAACTTACCAAATTATCCTTATTTTTCTCATCTTCCCTCAACCTGGTGAAAATCCCATCATGGAGAAGCACTGACTGGTGGGAAGAGGTCAAAATTGAAAATTAGATGGCTTGGGCCGTATTGGCCACCCTCTGTGTGACCCTGAGCTGTTTCTGAACTTCTCACTATCTCAGATAAATTGCACTCCAACTCTAAAGTGTGTTCTCTAAAGTGTGTTCTAACTCTGTGTCATTTTTATTCAGACCAGCAGGAAGCCGAAAGACTAAAACCATAACCCTTCTTCAGGCAGAGTAAACTGGAAGATGACCCCAGCTTTGCTATGTGCTGATATCAAAACAGGGGAGAGGAAATAAAGTTACAGGAAAACCACTATTTTGCAACAGTGTACCAGCTTCTGGTGTATAGTCACCTTCTCCCAGTAATTCAGTCAACACTAATCTAGGTACTGGTGTCTTCAGATTCCCTAAGGACTCATGTCAGTTAATTTTATGAAAGAAGGTCAGGTGCGGTGGCTCAAGACTGTAATCCCAGTACTTTGTGAGGCTGAGGTGAGAGGATTGCCTGAGCCAACAGGTTCGAGACCAGACTGGGCAACCTGGTGAGACCTCATCTCTACAATAAATTTAAAAATTAGCCGGACGTGGTAGTGCGCACCTGTAGTTCCAGCTACTTAGAAGGCTGAGGCGGAAGGATCACCAGAGCCCAGTGGATCAACGCTGGGGTGGCCATGAGCAGCCTGGGTGATGGAGTGAGACTCAGACTCAAAAAAAAAAAAAGAAAGGTGATTGGCTAAACACAGTGGCTCAAGCATGCAATCCCAGCACTTTGGGAGACAAAAGGATTGCTTGAGTCCAGGAATTCGAGACCAGCCTGGGCAAAATAGCAAGATCTTGTCTATACAAAAATAAAAATTAACCAGGCATGGTGATATGTACCTGTAGTACCAACTCCTCAGGAGCCTGAGGTGGAAGGATCACCTGAGCACAGGAGGTCAAGGCTGTGGTGAGCCATGCCACTGCACTCCATCCTGGACAACAGAGTGACATCCTGATTCAAAAAAAAAGGAAGAAAAAATAGAGAGAAAGGGAGATTATCTGGGTGGGCCTGACCTAATTAATCACATTAGCCCTTTAAAAGCAAGTTTTTTTCCCCCCTAGTGTGGTCACAGAGGAAGAACTCAGAAAGACATGTTCTGCTGGGCCTAGAAGAAGCACAGCCATGCTGTGAATTGCCTGTGTACCCTCAGGGCAAAGAGCTGTGAGTGGCCTCTAAGAGCTGAGCATGGCCCTTGGCTGACAGCCAGCAGGGAAATATGGACCTCAGTCATAGGACCACAAGGAAATAAATCCTGGCAAAAACCAATGAGCCTGGAAGCAACCCAACTTCAATCTAATAATAATCTGAGCACAGAACCCAGCCATGCCTATGCAGTACCCATACTTCTGCCCTATAGGACTGTGGCCTAATAAATGGTATTTTTTTTAAAGACATAAAGGTCATATGAATTTGTTACACAGCAGTAGAAATCTAATACACCCCCACAAATAGAGAAAATAATTTAATTTCCCTTTCTTTTATTGAAAAACGCCTCTTGAACAATCTACTTATAATTTCCTCTTCATATAGCTCAACCGAGATGTTATTCTTATCCACAATAGGGGAGATAGCACACCAGCCCCTGGTGTACACATATCTCCTGTGAATTATGTACCAGAAATTGCCAGGTCAGCCTTTTTCCAGGTATGCAGAACTAAACCTTTCTCTACCTTAAGGCAATTTCTCTTAAGAGAAAAACACAGGGTCACTGAAGGCAAAAACGAAAGAAAGAAAAAGTGTTGCTATTCCAGAGCATTCTCTACCTTAGGACTATATGCTTTGTGGAGATTTGAGGTTTAAATTTAAATAGTCTCATCCAGGACTCTATCCACTAGACCTTTCTTTACTTTACTACATTAGTACATTTTATTTCAGGTTGGTTAGCATAAGCCAGGAAGCTGCCGGTCAGGAGGCTGGGATATGCTGGAAATTCCCTGGTGTTTCATTCATGGAAAGAATGACAAGGTTCTGAATGGGCAAAAGAGGAACAGTCCTGACAAGGCATTGGGAATATCATTAAACCATGCCTCATTGTTTAGGATCAGGCGAGTTCAGCCAGATTTTCACTTTGGGGTCCCAGTAGCAGCTAGTACATGGACAAAATGAAGGTCATTGCCGGCTTCCCAGACAGAAGGAGGATGCCACAGGCAGGAGGCAGAGAAAACATGAACGAGAGCATGTATTTCCTAGTCCCATAGAAATCTAAGGGATGATTTCTTCTTCTTTTCTTTTTCTTTTTCTTTTTTTTTTTAACTTCATATTTTGATCAACCCTTTTCCTAAAAGGAAAAATGCTAGCAATTTCACTTAAGGCACAACTAGAGCGCCACCACGTGGTGGATCTTTTATGAACTCATGGTTTTAAAGTGGATTTGCAGACTGAGGGAGTATTTGTAAAAGAAGAAATGTTGTAACATCTTGAAAAAAACCCAGAAAACTTAATGATAAAAATTGTGCATGTTTTTAAACGTTTTTTAAACTTTTAAAAGTCTTGATTTTTTAAAAAATTTTCTTTCTAGGAGATGTGACCATCACTCTCACTTTCACATTTAACACTGCAAAAAGTTATCAATGGTGTTCATTTCTAAAGTGATTTTATTTAATTGCCTTGATTATTTTCAAAAAGAAACATGTCTAGCATTAGGATCCAAGAACAAAACAGTATCTGCTCTGGTTCATGAAAAATGACATTTATGCAAATTCCTTATGGAGATCAGCTAATACTTGGGTGGTGCTGGTGGTGGTATTAGTGGGTTTCTGATTTATTTGTTTGGTTGTAGGGTTGTTGTTGTCTGTGAACAGGTAGAAAAAATATTTTTCATCCCATTAATCAATTAGAATAATCAATTCCAATTATTTTGTGTCCTTGAATCACTCTGTTCTAGGTTTAAATTCTGGAAGAGAGTGTTTGATTAGCTTTGCTTGACCTTCTGACTAAACTTTGTCCAGGGGCCTTGACTTATAGTCTGGCCAAGATTTCATGCAATGAAGGGTAGTTCTCAAAAGGAAAAATGGGCTTAAAGTAACAAGGGGACAGGAAAAAACAGGAGATGACAAGCATACTTTGTGTCATTTCAAGGATTAATATATTCCTGGCTATTGTCACAGACCAAAGGGCCAGCAATGTATGTGCCATCACTTCCAATGTCCACTTCCTGAATGATTCAGAGCCTCCTGAGTTGTCTGAGGTCTTCTGGGCCATGAGTATTCTGCCATTGTGGGTTCCCTCATTAAAAACTTATCATCAAAATCTCCAAGGTCACCTGCCATTTGATTATAAAGCGTCCCAGAGAAGACACAATATCAGAACCATTTCTGACCTGAAGACATTTGTGTTTTGTCTTTAGTATTGCATAGTGACCTAAATCTCCATTTTCCCTTATTTCAATGGGAAAATACCTGAAAAAGACCTGAGACCTTCTTGACACCTCAGCAAAAGGACTTTTCCCTCTTATAAGGAGATTAAGGTGTCAATAATGCGGTCACTTTTGCTTTTGTGCCAAGTGTTCTAATGTCTTTGTTTCTTTGCCAAGAAAAAACTTGCTTGTGATGAAAGAGAACCATGTATCATCTGAAGGTTCCTTATTAAAAGTTTTTATGTTCGCATTCGAAGACTTTATTATTATTCCTATTAAACACCTTGAAAATGGTGGGAGATCAGAAAGACACTCTGGAGAGGTAAGCTCTTCTACATCAGAAACCTTTCGTAGCCGGTGACTTATCTCAGCCACAGGCCCAGCAATGAGAGTAGAAAGTACGCCCCAGTGCACAGGGGTGTCCGTGTGCCAAGACTGAATGGTGGTTATAAACTCATGAAGAGACATCTGAACAGAATAAAGGAGCCGCAGGCCTTCTTCTGGTTGTTTCTTGAAGCTCCATGCGTGAGTTAAAGGCATGTGTGACTTCTGATGACATTGAAGGCATTGTGTGCCTCACAGCTGTTGTGTATATTATTTTGGTTATTAATAAAGGTAAACAGAAAAGTTCAAAAGTAAAGGAGGTTGCAGCCACTGTTCACAGAAAACTAAAGACGTTCATGGAAATTACTTTGGAAGAGGATAACATTGAAAGATTTCTCTATGAATCATCAACAAGGACTTTGGGAGAACTTTTGAATTCATAATCAAGTCAGACATATAAAAACAGGGGGAAAGGACTCAGAAAACAAAATGCATGCATATTTTTCTAGTGTTTTTAATATTAATAAACCATATTAAAGGGAAAGGGTGGGACTTTTTAGGAGGGGCATTGTGAGTAGAGAACTCAAAAGTTCTTAAATGTTTGCCCGGTACCTGCACAAATAATATAAAGGACTCCAGGTATCAATGATACAGAAATCCTTGATGCAAAGGAAAAGATACTTGGCTAGCAAATCTGGTTGTTTTTAAAATGACACACACACACACACACACACACACACACACACATATATATATATATATATATATAAAATATTGCTTGTAAACTACAAGTAATAAAGCAATGACATCAAAAAAATAAATAAAATAAAAATAAAAGTTTTTATTTGATACACTGTGTTTACATATTCTTTGTCAAAACATGTTCCTTTCTATGAGAACTTATGATAGCTTACTCTTTTCTTATTATATAATCTGTATATAGATGAGGAAGAACTCTTGGGTTGTGTCCCAAATGAAGGAAACCGATCCTTTATCAATTGGATGAAATTAAGAAGGGGGACAGAAAAATATCCCCCACACTTTTCTGCCTCCCAGCACTTACCCAGTTATACCCAAACAGGCTTATTCACAGTCCTGTAGCAATCTCTACTGCTTCGACGTCCATGGCTGAGTTCCTTGGTATCTCATAAATGCTACTTCACTACAATCAAAGAATAAAATGCTCTGACCTCGGAAAGACAGCCTTGGCTTGCAGGTGGAATTATAACTTTCAGTCTTCCAAACCAGGTCAAGACTTTCCTCACAGATACTGTGCTTCTCCAGGGTTGAGTTTGCATCTTTTACTGATGTCTGTATAATATTACTCCCGTGTTAGAAAATTTTGAAAACAAGTGTTATTAAAATAGCTAATCACACTACTAGGTATCTACTAAAGGAACAAAGGTCATTATATGAAAAGGATACCTGCACTCACATGTTTCTTGCAGCACAATTCACAATTGCAAAGATGTGGACTCAACCTAAATGCCCATCAACTGATCAGTGGATAATGAAAATGTGGTATATACACACTATGGAATACTATTCAGCTATCGAAAAGAATGAAAGACTGTTTATTGCAGCATCTTGGATAAAACTGGAGATCATCCTAAGTGAACTAACGCAGAAACAGAAAAACAAACATTGCATGTCCTCACTTATAAGTGGCAGCTAAACCAAGGATCTGCAAAGGCATAGAGAATGTTATAATGGACACCAGAGACTCAGGAGAGGGGGGAGGTGGGGAGGAATGAAAAATCACCAATTGTGTACATTGTGCACAGGTGGAAGTAGTGGGCATATTTAAGGCCAGGACTTCTTTGCCACTATACAACTATGTGACCAAAAACTATTTGTACCCCCTAAAGCTATTGGAATAAATAAAAAGAAATAAAAAGAAATAGGTCTGGAAGGGTATATGCCAAAGTTAAATAAATGTAAATTTAAAAATGAAATAGTTAATCAGCTTTTTACAATATACATGCATGTTATCAAATAGTTTTAAAATCTCTTTACAATGAGTTGGTGGTAAGTTCAGACGATATCTGGGCAGAAGCCTCCAAGATTCTCTTAGTACTATAGGTTTTAATAGTTGATTTTGAGACATTCTCTGTCTTCGGCAATTATTTTTAAAACTGTCTTAAAGACAAAGTGTCTTATTAGAAAATCTATTGAGTTACAGGGTGATTTTTAAAATCTCTGTAGTTGTCTCATTTTAGCATTTCACCTAAGGGTTGTCTCTATCCAGTAGCTTTTTTTCCCCCTTAATTTCTATAGAAAATCATTAGAGAGAGTAATTTTTCCCCAAAGTGCTCCATTATATCTCGGTGAACAAGAAAAATAAGTTGTTTGTTGAAGACAGAGTAGGTCAAGGGGACATATGCAGGTGACACCTTTGTCAGATTCTCAATAAATGCTGTGGTAGAAAAGATAATATACAACTGGAGAAAAAATTTATGATGTGTCTTTAATAATCTAGCCACTGCTACCCATGAAAAATGTTAAAATAGGAAACTTTACCCACCTTATGTTTTTTTGTCTAACAGACTTTCTATCACTGGCTTTTGAAGAGGAACGAGTGGATTTATAGAAGTTTTAGGGGACAGAAGCTCACTTTATAACTCCCCACAGGATAACATCCAACTTCATGCAAGACCTTAACCAACGTAGCCTTAACTATTTGTACAGCACTCTCATTCCCAACATTCCTTATTCTGGCCAGATTCACATTGCTATTACCCAGGGATATGTACCTCTCTTGCTTGTAAGCCTTTCTCATGCTGTTCTTTGTGCCTGAAATGCCTTGGTCTTACCTATCCTTCGTGACATAGCTTAGGGATCAGCAAACTTGACCGTTTATCAAATCTGAACTAATACTCTGCCTTTTTTTGTAAAGATTTATTAGAACACAACCATGCTCATTTATTTTTATATTGTTCATGACTGCTTTTGTAGCATATCTGCAAGTTGAGTACTTACAAAAGAGACTGGCCACAAAGCCCAAAATGTTTCCTATCTGGCCCTTTACAGAAAAAGTTTGCCAACCTCTGATCTCCATCAGTATCATTTTTCTGGTGAAGTAGGCACTCCACTCAAGTCTCCTAGCCATATATCATTTCTATAATCCTAGAACATTCTTCACAAGTCACTAACAAGTACCTAACATTGTTGGAAAATTTGTTTATGTGTCCATCCTCCCCAAAGCAACTATTTGTTCCTTGTGAACAGGGACTATTTTATGTTATTTATTGCTTTATGGCCAGTTGTAAGTGCAGTATCTGAAGCAGAGAAAACACTCAGGCAATGTTTGCAGAATAGTGAATAAAGTATTTGAGGAACTAACTAAAATCTACCCAGAAGAAAAATGAAAAAGAAAGTAAAATGTTTTCTACTTTGTTTCTTTGAGTATGTTACTCATTATAGTTTTATAAGGATTAGAGGTTTCTTTAGGGCTCAATTGTTCTCTAGTTTAGATGGCTTTCATTAAATAAAATCAAATGATGTTATAGTGCCATCTTACTAGACTGTCCAAAACTAGACTGTTTCTAGGGCAGTTCAATGTAAAACAGCTATAAAATACTGTGGCTGATTTTTAGGGAAACAGCATCAACTAAATGAATATAATTCCTATTAAAGAATGTATTATAGGAAATCATATACTTCCTCCAGAAATTCCACCATTACTCAAAATCTATTTCAATCTCCTGATTGTGAAATTATTTCCCAGTCTGTGGCACATACATTAAAAAGTCTCAGCCGGACTCCATGGCTCAGCCTGTAAACCCAGCGCTTTGGGAGGCCAAAGTGAGTGAATTGCCTGAGTCCACGGGTTCGAAACCTGCCTTGGCGAGACCTCATCTCTACAATAAATCAAAAATTAGCGGGGCATGGTAGCGCGCGCCTGTAGTTCCAGCTACTTGGAAGGCAGAGGCGGAAGGATCACTGGAGCCCAGCAGATCAAGGCTGCGGTGGTCGGGATCGTGCCACTGTACTCCATCCAGTCTGGGCTACAAAGTGAGACTCCAACTC
>CAUYQG010219704.1:0-42754 GCA_963574415.1 Tarsius wallacei | reverse complement strand
TCTGCTCACCTCAGCCTCCCAAAGTGCTGGGATTATAGGCTTGATCCACCATGCCGGATAGGCAGTTAATTTTTACTCAAGCTTTAAAATATCAGCTCAGGAAAACCCTTCTTGACCTCCGGAGCAGGTTTCTCACTAGGCTGTTCCCTGTCCTTGTTATTCATAGCACTCACTGAGGTTCCTAGCTGTAATCTATGTGGTTAATTTATTAGTGGCAGTACCCCCACCAGAGCTCAGGCTTCAGGAGGGCAGGGACTTGGTCTGTTGCTGCATCTCTACTGCCTGGCACAGGCTTGGCATGTGATGGCAACCTGCTGTACTTGCTATTCTATTTGAAGTTCTCTCCACTTCGCTGGGGTCAGGGAGAGCTGTATTCAAGGGAGTGTAGACAGCATACGTGACAGTAAGTACCCCCCGCCACAGGGCTTGGAGGTAAATTCTTTGAGGGTTAAAATATAGAACCTCATGTACACAATCAAAACCACCATCATCTTAAAGAGCCAGAATGGCTCCCAGAATCGAAGAAAAGTAGGGTCACATCTCAAGAATGCAGGCATGAGCCAGAGGCCTGGTCAGTTTAGGGGCACAGAGAAAGAAGTGATGTCTAAATCATGCCCAGAAAAGAAAGTGCCCAGCCAGGCTATGTAAATGCCCAGTTCACCAGACAGACCTGTCCTTGTTGGGGAAATGGGAATACCCACTTTCTACAGTCCAGTGCCATGGCATTTTCAGTTCCGTAAACCCCCTGTTCTGCTTCTACACTCACCAAGCACCCACCTGATAATTTGCTCCTGTGGAGTTGGCAGGTCAGGCCCACCTGATGACAGATTTGCTTGTCAAGTGTATTGCTCATTATAAATTCATAAGTTCGTGTTTGATTTCATTCACACTTCTCAGAGATTTTGTCAGCACAGGTGGACATTTCTAAGTGTGCTCACCTCTGGAAAGCTGATGGGTTTAGTTTCCCTACCCTGCAAGGTTGCGGGTCACATCCCAGGCTGCGGGGAACTCACAGAACAATACTTGGCAGAGAACTGCTCCCAACCCAGCCATTAAAAGGTTTTTCTTTTGTGAAACTGAAATAATGACATTCTCAAAGAATCTAACAGTTAGCAAGAAAAAGAGAGCAGCATATTGAGTTTATGTGAATAGAAATGGTTTTGATTTTTACTTTCCCTTTGACTTCTCTAAACCTAAATTGTCTTTTCAGCCAGAATACATAGTAGTGAAGAAATTAATGATGACTGGCGTTTAACCAGAAGTCAGGGGGAGCTGGGGTGATGGTGCCCCTGAGGAGGCAGGATGGGGTGAGAGGGTCCTGGGAATAGAGCGGAACATTACCCAAGGCCCTTGAGGCAGTTCAGAGAATATGGAGAATAAAACCATTATTAGCAGAAATTTTGAGGTCAATGTACATAAAAGCTGAGAGACAAGGAGAAAATTTGGGAGGAATGGAAAAACCAGAGGCCAGCAAAGTTGGGACAAAGAAGGCATAAGGAGTGACTTTGGTCTCCTACTGCAATTCAATTTTTACAAAAATATAAAGGCTATCCTGGAGTGAGTCCTAGAGCAGTAAATGGACATTTGTGAAAAACATGGAGAAATCTGAATAAAGTCAGCAGTTAAGTTCATTGTGGTACACCAATGCTAATTTTCTCCCTTTGACAAATGTATTATGGTTACGTAAGACATGAACAGTAGATGAAAGTGGGCAAAGGGCATCCAGGAACTCTGTAACTTTTCTATAAATCTAAAATCATTCCAAAAAGTTTATTTAAAAAATATAAAGGCCTATTTGTTTCTTTAGCTTAGAAAAGTTTTCTTCAATGCGTCTTTGATTATAACTTATTCTACTTGTTTTGTTTTTATCACAAACATCTATAATACTTAGATGAGGTCTCTTTTCTCTATTTGTTATAGTTATATTGTCTCATATTGTTTTTCATCTCTTTCTTCTCTTCACTCTGAATTCTTGGAGGCCTTCTGCAGTTTGCTCTCCACATTATTGAGCTGATTTTCCGCAGTACCTCTTCTGCTGGTAAGTCCTCCAGTATAGATATTAGTTCTGCTTCTGCATTTTTAATTTCTTTATAATTCTTCTCTCAATCATCTTTTTTAACATCTGCTCCAGCTGTATTTTAATCCGACTGTCTTCTACTGTCATTAAATTTATGTTACTGTTTCAGAGACTGTGGAACAGTAGCAGATATCCATCTAGTGTGACTTTGCAGGACATAAGCAGGTGCTCTCTCTTATGACCCTCAGTGGCTGATCCTTTGGTATCTGAGCATATGGAGTACATGAAAAATGTATACTCACCATATGAACAAATACAGGACTCTTCCGCGTCTCCGCAGCTGCCTATAATATTTGCTTGTAGGGACTGCATTACTGAGAATCTGCAATTCTTGATCAAAATTCCAGAAAACTTGTACCTTCTGAATAATATCACAGTAAAGGATCCATCACTTTATTAGTTGATGCTTTGTAATGTTATAATAAGGCCTATCAGTAATGAAACCTTTTTGTTAGGAGGTACTTTCTACGAGATGAAAATGTGATTACACACCATTGGGAACTGAACCAGGAAAAAAAAAATTTTTGCTATGCCCTTGATTCCGCTATTTTAAAAATGGTATTTCTGCCTTTGTATGTCTAATAGAGGAGGTACTGTTTAGTGTTTGAGATAGTATTCCACTGGAATCCCAATGGACAAAGCCTACCTTTGTGAGTGGGAAGCAGAATTCTCATCTGAGGAGTGTGTTTCTTTTGTGCGTATGCACAAGTATCAACCATCAGGGGCACCTGTTATCAGCCAGTGCCCCTTAGACCACAGCCTAGACTGAAAGAGGGTGCTGGAGGGGAAGTTGGCCACTTTTCCTGAAGGGTCAAGAAAGTCCAGGAGGCAGGTTTTGGTGTGGTATAGATAATCCGGCAGCTGTGAAGAAGAGAAGACATGAAGGACGCATGATGTGAAACAACACTTTGGAGACAGAAGCCACTTAGGGTAGAACAAAAGAAATATAAAACATTGTTTTGAAGTCGATCTTTATGTTGTGTGTACTTTCTAGAATTTCCCCCTTTCAATTATCTTTATGGAATAAAGTTTCTTTGGGAAGTCAGATTGTCTCAAAAGATATTTTCATTTCTGTGAGGTCAGTCTTCAAAGACAGTGTGTGGCATCCCCAGGAGATTAGATGGTGGTGACAGCTGGATTAAAGTGGGACATCCCGTAAGCAGGGATTCCCAACCTCTGCATCATGGACTGGTACAGGTCAGTGACCTTTTAGGGACCCAACCGCACAGCAGGAGGTGAGCAGCTGATGAGAGGGCTCCGTCTTCTGTCAGGTCAGTGCTGGCACTAGATTCTCACAGGAGCACAAACCCTATTGTGAACTGTGCACGCGAGGGATCTAGGTCGTTCGCTCCTTAGGAGAATCTAACGCCTGGTGATCCCCTTTTCTCCTTCCCCATCCCGTGGAAAAATTGTCTTCTATGAAACTGGTTCCTGATGCCAAAAAAGTTGGGGATTTGGGGAACCACTGCCTTAAGGGAAAGATAATTCAAGAGTGATGGAGAGGCATTGACAGGAGACCTGGGAGAGATTGGTTTGCTTTAACAGGGAGCCGCTTCTGAGATGGGTCTTGTATAGACATCTCATTCTCAGCCATATTTCAGACCTATTTCTGCCCTTTCACCACAGAAGAACCCGCATACCAGCCAAGTAGTTACCATAAGTAGAAGTCACCCGACACTTGAAACTCATGAAACTTCCCAGGCGTTGCTGGATAAAGACTTTGCTTTGGTGAGAGAAGAATGCAACAAGTTCTAGCACCTGCTTTGCGTTGTTTAAGCAATAAACCCATGCCGTCTGTTTTAGCACAGTTGAATCTTAATCTTTTATTTTGTATACACAGATTCGTTAAGACTTTGTACCCTTGGATTAAGGATTTTAGTTCTTAATAGGCTGAGAAATTTTCTTCATCTAGCCATATTCCCAGTCTGTGTTTTTTCCAACAAAGTTTAATTACTGCAATTTAGGGTCAGGGTTGTGTGCTTATTCTCCTCTTCACAGTTGAATCTCAAGAGAAATTGCTAAGGTTTATTGAGCACTTGCTTTTTGTCAGACATTATTTTAAATGCTTTAGGTGCAGCAATGAGCTCAAAGAGGGAAAAGGTTATAAAGAAGAGAAAGACAAGAGTTGAGTTTCAAAGTTAGATAAGCCTTCTTCAAATCCCCACTCTGCCACTTACACTCTTTTTATGACTGTCTAACCACATTTCTTAGCTATTTGCTGTCTGAGTTTCCTTATTTGTGAAAAGGAACTCATAGTATTACCTACTCTCCAGGGTGTTTTGTGAAGATTAAGAGGAATAACATTTGGAAAGAATGCTGGGCACATGCGCAGAGCCCTCTCCCTTTACGCCTCCTGATGGAAGGAAGCAGCACGGCATGTACAGTTTGACCCACAACGCAACAAGATGGTGCGGTTCGCTTTCTACTTTCCAATAAATGGTCTCATTAATTGTCTGGCAAAGAGGGAAGAGTAGGGCTGGCAGCTTGCCAGGGCTAATGGAATCGTTTTGCAGGACTCTGTGGTTTGTTGATGAATGAGACTCTTACCCACTATTAATCTGCAGGACAACACAATCCGAATTTGACACAATTATGAGAGCCCAACACCTAAGGGTATGAGGGAAGTGTTGATCCTAAACACCTGGGATCTCACCTGAAGAGTTTTAAAATGAACGGGTACCCGGGCCACACCATCCAGCCATCCCAACTGAACTGGTTTGAAGTGAGGCCTGGGCATCAGTGTTTTCTACCGTGGTGTTGGTGATGTGGGACATGAGCCCTCTGGGATCAGAGGTTTGATCCTGCAAACACTGCCTCCAGATATGAATGCAGCTGCTGTCTGATCAGCCTTTCTGCTTGTTGCTGCTGCTCCTGTCACTAGCCATATCATGTTGCTGCTCCATCCCACCTGCCTCCAGATGGCCGGAGACAGGTCATGTCCACCAATAACATTTCTCCTGAACTCCCTCGGCATCTGGGCCCAGCTGCACCAGGCTGGGGATGTGTCCCTCTCTCCACTAGTCCAAAGACCACCACATAAACACTTTCTAAGATGATTGGCTATGGGGATATTACCTTCTTCAGAGCAAAATCCCACCTCACCCACCAGATTGTGGTCTGTTTGTATGGTCTCCACAAGATACCCCCAGAGCAGTCTCATGCTATGCATTTTAGGGTGTTGTATGAAGTCTCTTACCTTGAGATCACACTCAGAAATAAGAACCACAAGCATTTTGCTCTAATCATACCTAACAGTCTCTAGGGAGCCACAGTCACCAGTTCATCTTCACTGAGAAGATGGGAATCAGAGAATCCAGTGAGACTAAAGTAATAGTTCTGGTCAAACCGGGGTCATCCTCTGGGGTTCCATGCCCTTGTGCTGTATCCATTGACCAAGCTGGGGTGTTACATTGTCATTTTAAATCTTAGTCTCTGTTTATTGACTTGCTTAAAACTAAGTCTCTAGTATTGCTTTTTACAGAAGGCTTATTTTTTCCCTAGGGCTTTGCTGTTTTATCATTTCATGCATCATGCAGTCTATTTTTGAAAATGATTTTCAACTGTTTTTATTATAAGATAACATAAGTTCCATGAAATATTCAAGTGAGACAAAAGTGAATGCTCTACCGTACCTTTCTCTCACTCACAAATGCCACTCCCTCGTATTAACTAACTTTGATTAGGTGTAGATCCTTCTAGAACTTTTCCTAAGGGCTACATTTTAATATTCATAATTAACAAGTACACACATTTCTTGCATACAATATTTCATAATAATTTCCCACTCTCTTCAATCATCATTTTAAATATTTGCATAATATTCCAGTAAATGGAAGTACTATAACTAGCCATTTACCAAGTGTCAGTAAATCGGTCATTTCCAATTTTTCATGAGTATAAATAATGCTATGATAAACATCTTCATGCTTTTTTTCATTTAAGTTATTTACTTTGGTTCAATTCTCATAAATGGAATTACTTCGTGCAACAATCTAAAGAAGCAATTTACAGTTTAATGGGGTGATAGAAAAATAAGAAAGACATACAGTAAAGCGATTTATTTGCTTGAATAAATTATAGTTTATTGTGTAATTGAATACCACGAAGTTATTAAAAATAATGTTGTAGAGGAACATTTACTATCATGGAAAGATTTCCATTATATATTAAATAATTTATCAAACAAGCTACTAAAATTGTATGTAATTTGTATTAAAAAATTTTATAAACAGAATATATCTAAATAGAATTTATATGGAAATACAAAGACTCAAAAATACCTCAATTTTGAAGAACAAAATTGGAAGATTTGCTCTGCCAGAAATCAAGATTGTAAAGCTACAGCAATACAGACAATATAGAATCAGGCCAAGATTAATTTTTTAAAAAAAGAAACAGGATGCAAGAGTCACAAAGTTTTTCTGAAAAGGGCCAGACATTACGCACTTTAGGTTTTGTAGGTTAGTTGGTCTCTGTCACAACAATTCAACTGCTGTTGTAGCATGAAGGCAGCAAAAGACAATACACAGATGAATGAACGTGACTGGGTTCCAACACAACATCATTTAGAAAACCAGGCAGTTGCCCTTAGTCTGCCTCTCCCTGTAATAGAGAATCCAGAAACAGACATGTATACACATAGGTATAGGTACAGATATATAGATATTTAGCCGTGACTTGTGACACAGGTGGTCTTGAGGAGGAAGGGAGGGTTCACCAAATAAATCATCCAGATCCAATTTGTCCAATTGGCTAGCCATGCTAAAAAAAAAAATAAGGGGAAGGGGTGGGATTGGCAGTTGAGGGAAACTGCTAGGGCAAGGAGGGGCATACCTCATCAACAGGGGTACCTGCATAATCAATGTTTGTATACCTAACCCTGAATTGTACCCTACATCTTCATAATAAAATTTTTTTTTTTAAAAAGACCATGTTGATGAGCCCTGTAGGAATTACCTCAGGCCAGAAGGTCATGTGGATATATCCCGTGGTGCAGTCAATTTGTGAACAAATTCACATGCTGCCTCCTGCTGAGGAAATGCAGAGATCTGCCTTAATCCAGACTGAGAAGAGTGAATAATCTCATCTTGATGGAAAGCATTTGCTTTTCTTTAGAATCCACACTCAAAATAAAATGGATATCTTCTCTAAAAAATAAATAAATAAGACTCCTACCTCACATCATACAAAAAATAAACTCTAACTTGATTATAGCTATAAATGTGAAAAGTCAAAATGACAGTTTCTAGAAAATTAAATAAAAGAATACATTCATGACCTAGAGGTAGAGAAGAGTTCTTAAGTAAGACACAAAGAACACTAACATAAAAGAACAGATGTATTCATTTATTCATTTATTCAGAGTCAGGTTCTCATTTTGTTGCACAGGCTGGAGTGTCATGGCACAATCATGGCTACCACAGCCTCAAACTCCTGGGCTCAGACAATCTTTCCACCTCAGCCTTCCCAGTGTCTGGGACTACAGGCATGCACCAGCATACCTGGCTAATATTTTTTATTTTTTGTAAATGGTTTTCTAAATGATGTCTCACTATGTTGTTGCCCAGGCTGGTCTCAAGCTCCTGGGCTCAAGTGATCCTCCCGCCTTGGCCTCTCAAAGTGCTGGGATTATAGTCATGAACCACTGTGCCCAGTCAAAAGAAAAGATTTATATATTGGATTATATTAAGATTATGAACTTTTTCTTCATCAAAAGATGTTGGCAAGCTATAGTCTGGAAAAGATGTTAGCAATGCATATAACTGAAAGGGGGACTCACATCCGGAACATATTTTAAATGCTTATAAATCAATTGTTTAAAAAAGACAGAAAATTCTAGAGTAAAATTGACAAAACACTTAGATACTTGACAAATAGAGAACATCCAAATAGTCAACAGAAATCTAAAATTATGGGTATCTTTGTTAGTTATCAGGGGAATGCAAATTTAAAGCATAATGAATGATATAACTGGTAGAATCAAGAGTTAGTGAAGATGTGGAACAATTGCTGATGCTGTCAGACACAGCTGGGTATAAAAGGCACAACGGAAGCTCTACTAAAGGTGTGCACACTCATACCTATGACCCAGAGGTTCCAAGCCTAGGCTTACATCCAACAGGAATGGATACTCATGCATATCAAAATACATGTACAAGAATTTTCACAGCTCTGTTATTCATAATAGCTTCAAACTGGAAATAGCTCAAATGTCTCTAAAGAGTAGCATGGGTACATAAATTGTAGTATTCTCACAGGATGCAAACTGGTAACACTATTTCAGTGAATGTACTCTCCTTCACACACAAACATGGGTGAATCTCACATATATAGCTTGCATGCAAAAAGCCAGATTTTTAAGACTGCAAAACTAACCTAAGGTGATAGGAGACAGAAATTTGAGAGAAGGGTTAGAAATTGAGAGGGAATTTGAGTTCCCTTGTTCTGGGGAGACAGTCACCAGGATTATTCATTCTGTGAATAAAGTCATTAAGATTGACATTTAGGGCAAATATGCTTTTCTGTGTATATGTTATATTTTAATTTTTCTAAAAGTATATAAAGATATGTTTACATAAAAAGAGGATGAAGGCAACTGATGGTATTTAAATTTGATAAGTCAGAGTAAGGGTAAAGCATATTTTTATCCAGAACAATGCTGATCAATAGGACTTTCAGTGATGATAACAATGTCCCATATCTGCTCTGTCCAACATGGTAGCGTCTAGCCACATGAAGCTAGTAAGTACTTGGATGTAACTAGGGAAATTGAATTTTAAAGTGTATTCAATTTTAATTAATTTTAATTTAAAGAGCTACATGAGGCTGGAGACCACATATTAAGCAGCACATACCATGAGCTATGGAGGTAACTACCATGAGACACAGAATCCACTCAAATACGTTTTCTGGGAAGTGGGATAGTGTGAGGAGGCGGAGACGAAGCCGGGGTACTTTTATCATAAACTCTTTGCATTAGTTGATGTGTAACTTACATAGTTAGACAGAAAATAAAATTTAATTTTAAAAAAGAAAATAACTCCAAAGTATATACTTAAAACTGTTAACAGTGGTCATCTTTGGGGAGGGAATTGATAGTGATTTTTCTTTCCTTTCTTTGTAAAAACTATTGAATGTTCTAAAATATTTACCATAAGCAAACATGAAAAACTAACAAATTAATAAATCAAAAACTGAAACATAATACTGACTACGAAACAGAAAATTCCTTAGGGGCCTATCTGTACTTCTACTATTCAGGCAATAGTGTGTGTAATGAGAATTTATGGCAGGTCATATTTTTCTTTTCAACATTTAATATCTAAAGGTTGCTAGCTAAGCAGAGATTTCACATACAGCATTCCAGATTTCTGAGGCTCTCTACTTCCTCATAAGGTATACCGACGGTTGGATTTAGGCTGAATCAACACATTAGAATTTGGTGTGGCTCAACTTCTAGAAGGTTTGAGCAGGTATCTCTGGAGGAAAGGCCTGACTTTCTTGCTGCATTGACTCATATCTCAGCATCAACGTCCTCTGACGACTAGATTATTGAGAAGATTCATAACATGTTTGTGGTAAAGATCATTACAGATTCCTAATTGTGTATTCAACTGTCTCCTGGACTTTCCCCACCTGAAATGTTCTACGGGTCCCTCAAACTCAGCTTACACAAACCAGTCTCATCCATCTTCCCTCCGGAATGTGTACTTCTCCTGGAAGTACAGTCTTATTGAATGATAGGACTATCTACTCAGCTAGCTAAGCTACCCGAAAGTCTACATTCACCACACATCACCTTGTCTTCCCATCTGGGACCCTGTGCTCATCCAAGCCACTGCTTATTCCTCTTTCATTCACCTCTGTTCTTCCTTGGCTAGAATGTCTTTTCTCCCTTTTCTTCCTCCTGGGGAATAATACTAACTCATCCTTCAAGACCCATATCCAATGCCATCTCCTTTTAGAACCTTCTATATTAGAGATGTGAATCTCAGCGTGTGAAGGTCCACAATTCTGCCTAAGTGAATCTGCTCAACCTTTAGCACTTGCTCAAGGACAGTCCTATGACCTGTCCTCTGGCCAGTTATAATACCTGACATAAAGATGAGTACCTGACCAAGGGCCATGGATTTATAAACTAGCCTATTACAAAATTAAACTACAAAGTGGGTGAGTCTTATGGGATGTACATTTTATACATTAATAGCATTTTTTTAAAAAAATCAGACCAGAGATTTTGAAACACTGAGGCATTCGGTAGTGGATGCTTGATTGAAAGCTGAAAATTCATACTGACCATGTCTGAGCCAAAGTTCTGATGACACAGCATCTATGACTAAGCTGAGGAAGGCAGCCGGAGGTGAGAAGAGAAAGAATCAGACAAGGAGGGAGAAGCGGAGGCACCAAGAGAGACCAACAGCCTCTGAGAGAGATGGAGAAAACAGCTGGTCCACGGAGATGCTTCACCTCCCAGCAGTTTTCCAGTCACAATCCTGGTCCACGGGTTTTCCTTATAAGCACCCTTTCCTTCTTTTTAAAACAAAGTGATTTGACTTGCAGCTAAAAGAAGCTGATGGCAACAACTCCAAGATCACCCAAAGCAGAGTTCATCTCTCCCCGCTTCGTGCTTTCATGGCCTCCTGATGTTGAAATCATTTGTGCTTTCATGAAAAATGTGTTTTCATGGCAAAGAGCAAGGCTCTGGGGTCAGACAGACCTGGGTTTTAACCTCAGCTTGCCACTTATGAACCTTGGGTCCATGACTTCTCTTTGGGCCTTAATTCTCTCATCTGTAAAATTGGAATAACCTCGATTGTGATGATCTACTGAGATAACATATATAACACCAGGGACTGTGCCCAGATCCTAATAGGTGCTCGGTCAATGTCAACTTAATTCCCTTTTTACTTTCTCCTGCACTGGCCCGCGAATTGATGGCAGAAATTGTGTCTTACTCATTCGGGATTCTATCCTGGCATTCAGCACTTTGCCTGGAAGATAGAAGGTATTTACTGAATAGTTTTTTATTTAATCCAATAATTAAACCCATAGAATTCTGTGTTCCATCCTAGCAGGAGTGCCAGATTCAGCAAATAAAAATACAGGATGTGAACAAACACTGAATTTTTATTGTAACTATGTCCACTGCATACTCACATTAAAAATATTCATTTTTGTCTAAAATGCAAACCTGGATGAACTTCTTGCATTTTATCTGACAACTCTATATCCTGACCATTAACTTCTCACTAATTAACACATTCTTTTTATAGTATCAGGCACTTTTTTCCCACAAAGTCCACTTGTTGTTGTGTTTTGGTTTCTTTTTTTTCCCCTTCCTTTTTGAGAGATAGGATCTCACTCTGTCACCCAGACTGGAGTGTAGTGGCAAAATCACAACTCACTGCAGCCTCGAACTCCTGGGCTCAGGCGATCCTCCTGCCTCAGTCTCCCAAGTAAGTAGGATTATGGTGTGTGCTACCATGACCAGCTAATTTTCTCTATTTTTTTATTTTTAGTAGAGACAAGTTCTTGCTATATTGTCCAGGCTAGTCTCAGACTCCTGGGCTCAAGCAATCCTCCAGCCTCCGCCTCCCAAAGTGCTGGGATTACAGGCATGAGCCACCACACCTGACCAAAACCCACCTTCTTCTCAGAAAAAAAATCAATCAGGTGAGTGCCGTTTCTCACCTGATATGATTTCCACTCATGAATCCTAGGGGTAGCAACTATTTATTTGAGAACTTCCTACCTGTGGGGCCACATGAAGCAGTACACCCTGAAAAACCCTAATTTGTCCATTGTAATTATGAGTAGCTCCCTCTTTCACTCTCAGAAGTGAGTCCAGTTGGACGATCGGTGACATGGCCTCCTGTGAGCCAGGCAAGGTGCCAGGACATCAGCCCATAGGATCGGTGACTAGGGAGTAGAGGCTGCTACTGCATAAGGCATTGCATCAAAGCCTCTCTCTGCCACACTTCCTATGTAAGCCACAAGGAAACTGAGGTTCCGGAGTGGACATGCCATGCTCACAGTGACTGCCATCAGCCAGTTTTCCAGTGCCACTTGCCTATGTTACAAGGATGTTTACTCATCCTTCTATTGGTGCTTGATTGACTCTCCTCCCCCGTCCCCCACTTGTCTCCCATTTTCCGTGGACTTCTGTACTATGAGGTATGACCATTGAGTTCGCGAAATCATGCTAGAAAAAGTAGTACAGATGAATATCACTATGGTCACCTTTGAAGTGCTCCCCTTGGGAAGCTATGCACCAATGTCAGTGCCTAGTCCACCCATCAAAGAAATTTTGGAACTTTTTCAGGAATGGCCATCAGAGCCGTCGTTGTATTACCCTTGATGTCCTGAATGTCATCAAAATGTCCTCCTTTCAATATTACCTTTATCTTCAGGTAAAGAAAAAAGTTATTGGGGGCCAGACCAGGTGAGTAGGGAGGGTGTTCTAGTACATTTATTTATCTATTGGCTAAAACTCCCTCACAGACAGTGCTGTGTGAGTTGGTGCATTGTTGTGATGCAAGAGTTCCTTCAGTACCATTTTTGCACACACCTCTCCAATGTCAAAGTTAAGATTCTTTGACTATTCCTCTATTGATGTTTATTTGGTCTGCTGCGCTTCTCATAGTCAGCTGATGATTTTGACTTGCAATTCAATTAGTTTTTGCAATGTTTTCATCAGTTCTGCTCATTACTGGCCATCCTGACCTCTCTTCATCAGTGACACTTTCTCTCCCCTCAGAAAACACTTTATCCATTTGTGCACTGTTGTTTTCTTCATGGCATTATCCCCATAGACTTGGACTAACATGTCCCTGGTTTCACTTCCACTCTTGCCAAGTTTAACAAGAAATTTAATGTTTGTTCATTGCTCTAATTCAAGCTCTTACATTCTCGTGACAGCACACAAAAACACACAACAATGAACGCCACTCAGCAAGACACCACCACATGGTGATACGAACACAGGTGTGTGATACCGATATACCAAGGTTATGAAACCCTATTGAGTTGTTTGTACAATGCTGCCAATGTAAACCCATGGTAGCAAGTTCCCGAACTTAATCGTCAGACCTCTTATGTGACTCTTTCTCTCTCTCTGATTCCCTTGATATCCTTCCAGTGCTTTTGAGTCTTCCATTTTTCTCTTCAGCCCCACCCTTCCATGTCTTTATGAGCTCCTCACCACCGCTGCACTCCACCCCCCAATGCCTGATGCCCTGCCAGTACCTGCCATTTATAGGGTGTGTAGCACCCACTGAGAATCAAGAAAAACACTGTACATGCATGAAGTGGAGGGGACACCACGTCCCTCCTCTCCCCTTCCCACTGCCCAGGGTCAGGTTCAGACCCAAATCTTGTAACCACAAAGGACAGCATGGTTCCACACTTCTAACCTAGTGTTTGCCCCTGGTGCTATGCCATGGTTTTGTGCAAATATGAATTCCTTTTTTTGAGTCAGGGTCTCACTCTTTTATCTAGGCTGGAGAGCAGTGGCATGATCATGGCTCATAGCAGCCTCAACCTCCCTGGCTCAGGTGATCCTCTCACCTCAACCTCCTGAGTAGCTGCGACTACAGGTAAATGTCATCGTGCCTGGCTAATTTTTTAAAAATATTTTTGTAGAGATGAGGTCTCTCTATGTTGCCCAGGCTGGTCTCCACCTCTTGGGCTCAAGTGATCTTTCCGCCCCAGTCTCCCAAAGTACTGGGATTACAGGTGCGAGCCACCATGCCTGACCAGAAATATGAGTCTTGTGGGTGTGACCCTGTGGGTGCACTTGGAAGGCGCAGTGGTTGCAGGAAGGAGGGCTCAGAATACATAGTGATAATAACTGTTGTATGCTGCGACTGCACTTTCAGAGTCTTCTCACTCGGTCTCAGTTTCCTCAGCCACCTGTGAGGTTCACAGCACCGTGACACTTGTCTTATGAAGTGGAGCAAGGGCTCAGGGTTGAGAGTAAAACCAGATCTTTTTGTCACTAAAGCACATATACTTCCTAATGCACTGTAGGCAACTCCCCAGATCACATCATTCTGGGGACCCACCCCAAAAGGGGCAAAAGGGAAAAGTCCTGACAAGGGAAAACGGAAACGTTCCTGATAAGGACACTTGGAAACACTCCTTCAAGGCATCCCTTGTGAGGGGTGTGTGTACAGACACACGCCTGACTCTACCAGCAGGGCTTCCCCTCAACCTGAAACCATCACAAACTAGTTATTCGCTTGCTTTGGGTTTTTTGTTTTTTTCCCAGCTTGGTCAATATTCAGAACAGGTGGATCTAAATAAGGAACAAATGCCATCTAATTTGAACTTGAACTCCTGCCTCACAGACCAATGCTTCCGTCAGTCCAGGAGGAAAAACAATTATTACACTCCGGCTAGCACAGTCACCGGCTTGTGAAACAGCAACAGCAGTACAATGCTTTATTGGCAAAGAGATGGGAGGTTTGAAAAAAATCAATTTGGTTAAAAATAAACAAACTATAATTCCACCTTCCTGACCAGAGAATATTTCCAAAGCAAATGAATAATGGCCTGGCATTTTAGTTCCTGGGAACTATTCCAGAAGAGTCTTTACAACACGTTCTGGGCATGGCATTCAAGACCCTGTAGCATCTGCCCCTACCAACCTTCCTTCCCTCGCTACCCGTCTCTTCTTTGAGTGAACCTTGGCTCCAGCTGTGCGAGCCATTTCCAGTTCCAGTGAACTCACTGTATGCTTTTCTGATCATTCTTCGAGACTTGATACAGCCATCACCATCTCATGAAATACTCCTTCTTCAGTGCTCTCAGAGAACCTAGTTTGTTATGCCTTCAACACTGCATGTTCCCTGTTAATGGAATGATTTTTTTCTTTTCTATGCTAGTATTTATGGAGCATTTAAAATGTGCAAAGCATGATTCTGAGAACTTTTCTTTTGCATTACAATAGTCCTTACACTAATCCTATGAAGTAGATACAACTTTCATATTCCTGCTTCACAAATAAGGAAATTGAGGCACAAAAAAGGGAGGCAACTTGCAAGCGGTGAAGCTGAGCTTAACCCCAAGCAATCTGAGTCCAGAGTCCACATGCCTAATAAAATACTGGATTTTTCTGTCTCCTTTATGAAACATCGGGGCCCAGGACCTGCTGCTTGGAAAGTGCTTAATAAATAAATGCAAGTTGAATGAACAAACAAAGGAAACTTATTTTTTCGACCCCCGGGGACCCTGGCTGCTGATGTGTGACTTCTGCTTTCCTGACGCGGGCACCACCATCTCAAGCCCTTGAACACAAGGCAGAGAAGAAAGTCAGCCTGGCCCTTGCATGCTCTGTTCCTTGGAATGCGCCGGAAACATGGGTAGTGTCTGGTTAGGCCCAGATGTCCCTGCTCTTTAAAAGTACCTCTGCTTCCACTGAAACAGGTAAATTGCTTCAGGGAATGACAGGTTACTCCTCTCTCTCTCTCTCTCTGAAGATAGAAACTGTTCCTTTGGCCCAGAGTGAGTTCGTTGGAAAAAACTGATTTCACGCTTTGCTGAATCTGATTGTCCTTGAACACCAGAGCGCATTATCTGCCTGCCTGCACTGGCTAAGTGCGAGGGCCGCTGTGGTCGCCTGCAGGAGCACAGCTGGGCCCGGTGTGGGGAGATCTGAGATCTTCAGCCTTCGCTGGCCTGGGAGCTCGGCAGGACAAAGCCATCCAGCAGGCCGCCTTGCTGGCCCCAACACTACTTTCCGTGCCCTTGACTCCTCAACCCTTCCCATTTCTCCACGGGCTGCTAACCCGTTTTCCCAGCTGCCTACCCGACGGCCTTTTTGCCCTTGGTTGCTTTCTATCCTCTGCAGTCTTAACACGCCCCAAAGGGGACTTTTCACCCCTCAAACTTGCTTTGCTTTTGTCCCCATTAATGTCACCTTCAAGCAGCCAGTGCCCAAGCCAAGAGTGCCCTCCGTGATACCCTCACTGTTTTTTAAGATTTTTTTTGAGTTGGAGTCTCACTCTGTTGCCCAGACCGGAGTGCATTGGCACACTCACAACCACCCCAGTGTCGATCTGCTGGACTCAGTCAATCCTTCAGCTTCAGCCTTCCAAGGAGCCAAAACTACAGGCGTGCGCTGCCACACCCGGCTAATTTTTTCATATATTGTAGAGATGAGGTTTCACCAAGTTGCCCAGGTGCGTCATGAACCCCTGAGCTCAGGCAATCCTCTGGCTTCGGTGATCCCCTCACTCATAGATTTCCTGGTTCTTCCTGTGTCCCCATTAGAGGGTGGCCCAGCTTGCTTGCCTCCAGCCCCCAAGAGCAGGATGACGTGACTATTCACCGAGCAAATGGTCTCACAGCCTAGAACGGGGTGAGTAGATTAAATGGGGCCTTCCAAAGAACCGTCACAGGCCCCCCTCCAGGGGGCAAGTGTGTGACACAGGCCTAGTTGGAGTGTGGAGTCTGGCCTGGGCAGCAGCGTGTGTAATCAAGGGCAGAGAGGCACAAAGATGAAATCAACCCAGGCAGCCTGATGGTCAGCTCAGGGGTCAAGTGGCGTGAAGAAATCCTGCATGGTAAAGAGGAAAGAATTGGGAAACCAGATGGAGAAAGGGAAACCAGATGGAGAAAGGAAAACCAGACAGAGAAAGGAAAACAAACAAAAATCCCACACCCCTTGGACGGTTGGGGTGGGCGGTGTCTTCTGGCAAAAAGGAGGAACCTCTTTCTAATAAGTTTGACATGGTAATGGGAAAACTGCGATTACAGAGCTTCTTTGGGTGCCTTTGGAGAATGTTCCCGAAAAGATGGCAGATTTCAGTAGAGCCTCTTAAGGAACTTATTTAAAAAAATTTTTTTTTTCTTTTTTGAGTTGGAATCTCACTCTGTCACCCCGGATGGAATGCAGTGGCATGATCACTACTCACAGCAGCCTCGATCTCCTGGGCTCAGGTGATCCTCCCTCCTCAGCCTCCTGAGTAGCGGGGACTACAGGTGCATGTCACCACAGCCTGGCTAATTTTTTTATTTTTTGTAGAAACAAGGTCTTGCTATGTTGCCCAAGCTAATCTCAAACTCCTAGGCTCAAGCAGTCTACCTGCCTTGGTCTCCCAATGTGTTAAGGCCAGGCCTTAACGAGCTTTGAATATGCAAAGTAGTTTAAGGTTATGAGTAGAAGGTGGGTAGTTGAGGTATGCTCAGTATGAGATGAACAGGAATTTGGTGGTTAGGATGGGAAGCTGGCAGCAAGGCAGAGGAAGAGAAGATTCTCAAGGCTGAGAGCTGAGACAGCAAGGTCTAATGAGAAGCTGGCCAGTGAGAGATTTCCCATGACAGAAAATGTCCATTAGTCATCTAGACACCGACAAGCAAGACATGATTGTAGGCTGTGATTGCTAATGTGGTGTGCTAAACTCTACCCGTTACCCAAAAAATCTCAGAAAAGCCTACTCCGTAAGAGGCCTTGTGTAATAGCAAACTAGAAGGAAGTTAAGAAAATCGGGGTGATGCATAAAATAGAGCATAGGGGTGTCAGGCGAGAAGGAGCCACTTAGGGGATGCTGAGTTCCCCCAGACACAGAATGGAGTTGGAGTCATTTTTCCGAGTCTATTAAAGAATGGAAATACTCCAGTAGGTTGGGGAACTGGGAATACCTGGGTGGCTGACATCTGCGTTCAATTCCTGACCAGAACAAGAAGGTTTGAAGCAGAGAGCACTAGAGGGAAGTTCTGCCTGGAGGAAATTTTTTAAATGAGGTGTCTGTGGCTCCGAGGGGCTGGAGAGGGAGCTGTTACTGGCACTGGTCTGAACAGGCCTTAGGCAAGATAGAGTAGAAAGGAGATTCCAAGAAATTCGGCCTGAGAACCGAGCCAACCCTGCAAGACAACAGACACAGATCGAAGACAATGAAGGAGCACGACTCCGTGTTTGGCTTAAGAAAGTGGGACGGAGAGGGTCCATCCAGGACAAACATGCCAGAGGTACCAAAAGACAGAGGACTGGAGAGAGACATGGCGGGAATGTAAGGTAGACTCTCTGTTTCTCTCCTTGGGGTTGAGCCAGCCTGGACTTGGCCTTGCATCCATCCAGCTGACGGAACAAACCCGCAGTACACTCTACCTGGCTGTTTTTTGTATGGCGGGGCTCCTCAGACCCTTCGGCAAAACCCAGTTCTTGGCGGATCTGCTGCTGGAAGCCCAAGCAAAAATATCCCTTATGCCCACCTCTCATTAGACTCTGGGTTCTGCAGATTCTACTTCCCAAATAATTCATTCCCTCCTTTTCCCCCAAGGCTCCTTTCTTTGCCTCCTCCCCGTGGGTCTGTTGTCCTGGGACGTGATGCTCTGTCCTCTCCTTGGGCTGGATCTCAGACGTCCCTTCAAGGGTTGGGCACATACCAGCCGGTGCTCCCTCAATGCTTATTAATGAATAGTTTCCAGTTAAGAGCCAAGCCCTTGAACTCCGTGCTTTTCCCCTGACACACATACACACACATTCTCTGGCTTTCAGGATCATTCTCTTTAAATAATAATGATAATAATAATAAGCATTTATGAGTGTGCACTGCAATTTCACACTCATATTTAGTGCACAAGTAAAATTTTCCAACATTGGGATGTCTTTCAATGCATTTCTGAGACGTTGCAAATATGATTACCTACTCTATAGTTTTGCATGGCTTTGGGGACAGAGAAACCACCCTGCTGCTCCATGGCTGTCTTTAAAACTCCAAGATGTCCCTTCAAAGAACTGCTGAGAAATAGCCCTCCCTCATCTTCTCTTCTCCATCTACTCCTCCCTTCCTTCCTCTATATCAATTCATCATGCACTAGTATTGTCCACAATGTCAGGCACTGTGATAGGATCTGAATACAAGGCCTGACAATTAAGTTCGTGAACTCATCCTAGAAAAAGTGTTATATACCTCACTGCTGAATATAACTACAGTCACCTTTGAAGGGCTCCCTTTGGGAAGCTATGTACTGAGGCCAGCACCTAGTCCACCCATCAAAGCAATTTTGGAACTCCTTTTCTGAAATGGCCATCAGAGCCATCATCGTATCATTACCCTCGATGTCCTGAATGTCATTAAATGTCTTCCTTTCAATATTTCCTTTATCTTTGGGTAAAGAAAAAAGTCACTGGGGGCCAGATCAGGTGAGTAGAGGGGCTGTTCCAATACAGTTATATATACAGTGCTACCAACATAAGTGGATGGTGGTAGGTTTAAGAACTTAATTGTCAGACCCCAACAAATAATGATGACAGCTCTGATGGCCATTCCAGAAAAATAGTTCCAAAATTGCTTTTGTGGAGTAGGTGCTGGTGTCAGTGCATAGCTTTCAAAGGAGAGTACTTTGAAGGCGACCATAGTTATATTCCGCCATGAGGCATATAGCACTTTTTGCTAGGATGGTTCGCAAACGTAATTGTTGGACCTCGAATAACTTACTCCAGTTAAATCTCACCACCACCCTCTGAGATAATTACAAGCACCCCCATTTTCCATAAGAGACTTACTTGTTCAAGGGCCCAGGGCTAGGGCGTAGCAGTTCCCTTGGATTCCAAAACCCGTGCTCTTTCTGCTGTCCTGAGCTACCTCTCACCTGCACCAGGTCATCGGCCAGTCCTTTCTCCTTACTCCCTTCAGTCCCTCCCTAAAGCCCTGCTAGGTGGCTGCCTCTGTTGGTCTCCTCCCTGAATTCAGAATCTGCTAGATCCAGTTCCTTTCATATTCCTGCTTTTGCTTATCGAAAACCGGGTTGCTTTCTGCCAAAAAACGTATACTTATTGTGGCCCTTAACCAGCTGCACTTGGATTCTCTATCTGCCTTCATAGCTACAACATGATTTAGGAAAACAGGGACCATGTCCGCTTCATCTGTGTTACTTCCAGAATGTTTTATCCAGAGACGAGGGCACTAGAGACATTCTGTTAATGTTTTTGAGTAAAGGATGACAGCAGAGTATAAAGAACGAGATCTAGGGTCATGTAGTCCGGGGTTCGATTCTACTCCACCACATCCAGCTCTCTGACCTTGACCTTTCTGAACATTAGCTTCCAAATGAGGAAAATAACAGCATCCACTCAATACAGTGTGAGGATTACTTGAGAAATACATATAAAAGGAGTAGCATGCTGCCATGGCAGTGTAAGTGCTAAACAGTTGTTGGCCATGACTGTTGGTGGTGGTGCTGATGAGTGATTGTATCCTTCCTGTGTCTGGCCCTTTAAGACCATCCAACACAATTACCCAAACTTTCCAGGCCTGTTAGTGGCAAATCCTTGGGCCTTTTCTAACGGTTTCCATGTGACTCTTACCCTGAGCCCATTCCCCCAGTTGTGACTCCTGGTCTCTGCATTCAGCCTATTGATTCCAATCTTGCCTCTGCCCTTTGCATGTAGATTCTATGTTTGGGTTCCTAGTGCTTGACTCATGGATGCCTCAACGTGGTTTGGGGTTTTTTCGTTCTTCCTAAAGCCTAGGGTCTGACCCTGCCCCAGTTTCAACCAAAGGTTATCCAATCTGCCTTAACTGTTTCCATTTCCTACTCAAACTCCTTCTACTGAGAAACAAAACGGAAAGAAGAAATAAGGGCAGACAGCAGGGAAGGAGGAAGATGAAACAAAAGTGAAGAAGAAAAAAAGGCCGAGTTGAGGCTCTCCTAAGTCTTTTCTGGACTTTTTCACCAGTGTCTGAAATCGTATTGCTACTACTAACTGCAATCCATGTGGTCAATAGGATACTAATACTAATAATAGCTAGCATGTATTTATCATGTATTAGGTGACAGGTTCAATTCAAAGCATTTCACATATACTAGTCCATTTAATCCTCAGTACCCACATATGAAGTAGGTAGAGACAGTAACCTCACTTCAGAGATGAGGAAGCTGATACTCCCTTGTCCAAGTGTTTGAGTCACTCGCCCAAGTTTGCACAGCTGGTACAGTGGCACAGTCAAGACTCCCACCAGAATAGGCACTCAAGATGAAGCCTCGTTGCTATTTCTGCATTACTATGAGCAGATTCTCCAAGTGAGATATAAGCAGCTTTTGAGGCAATTTATTCAGGTCCGGCTACTACCCGGGGACTAGTGGATTTTGGTTAGGATCAATGGTTGTGCTAAGGTGTAACCGTAGTCCTCTGAACAAATTTTTCCTTAGAGGGCAGCCAAAATTTGAGAGGCCTCAGAGCCTGGAGACAGGATCAAAAGGCCGTCCTGGGGCCAGGCGCAGTGGCTCACACCTTTAACCCCAGCACTTTGGGAAACTGAGGCGAGAGGATTGCCTGAGTTCAGGAGTTCGAGACCAGCCTGAGAAACATGGTGAGACTTCATCTCTACAATAAATTAAAAAATTAGCTAGGCGTGGTGACACACAAACCTCTAGTCCTGGCTACTTGGAAGGCTGAAGCGGAAGGATCACCGGGGTCCAGAAGGTTGAGGCTGTGGTAGCCGTGATCGTGCCACTGTACTCCAGCCTGGGTGAGAGAGTGAAACTCTGACTCAAAAAAAAGGCTTGCTGTCTTCCTTATCCTCACACACACAGGACAGTGATTCCCCACATGTCAGGAACTCTCACTCATCTCCACTTCTCTCTTCTTCTGTCACCTGGTCCTCTGCCCAACCCATCACATCCTTTGGACACATGATGTTATTTATACCAAGCTCTCCAGGCTGTACTGAGAATTTAATGAAGTAAAATTTGTAACTGTATCTCTTAAAATAGTAGGTGCTTTTCAGATAAAATTTATTGTTATTGTTATCAGTGTCTCAGAAAAAAATTCCAACTATTTGTTGATCCCATCGGAAAAAGTAAGTAAGTTGGAAGAAAAGCCATCCTCCTTGCTAGACAAAGCACCATCATGCAGTGTCTTTTTAAGGGATTCAAACGTATCTGAAGACCTGTTTACACTCAAAATTCTGTCTTTCTTGCTCAGACTGTGTGAAGGAAGAGCACCCTGAGGGTCCCCCCTTTGTCTCTCACTCACCTATTTGCATCAGAACCCTGTCTGGAGTCTGGGTGCTCATTCCTTGACTTTGGTCTATAAACAAACCCAGAAGATGGAGTAGCCAGTATGGGTGTTTGTACAGAACAGTTGAGGAAACATTCCTAGCCCAGGGGACACAGCTGGGGAGGTTGTCAGACCAATCCAGCCCTCTGGGAAAAAGCTGGGCTTAGCCCAGCAAACATGGCCCCGGCCTGCGCTTGACCTCTGGATGCCACGTGTCACCTTCGGTGGGAAAATAAATAGTCCCCTTGTCTGGAATGCACACCCCTTCTCTTGTGGAACATGGGAAACAGCCAGCAATTGTGTGTGGGAGGAAAACCTATCTGTGAGCTGTCCTCGGAGCATGTGGACGGGCCTGCGTCTTGTCGGCGGGCCAATTCTGCCATTGTCTCCCCTGACAGGTGGTGCTTGTCACTTGGCCTCCCAAGATTCAGGCTCTAGATTTCAGGATGGGCCAGGACCAGTGTCCACATAGTTTTGTAAAGGGGGAGGAAATGTAAAAGGACACACATTGATTAGAGAAATCTTGGCGCTGCTTGGCTTGTATCAAGAGTAAGGACAGGAGAGAATCCAGGTCAGGGTGGTGCAGTGATCACCTTTACGTAATAGCTACTGAGACTTGCCTTGAGTCCTCAGAGATGCAGAAAAAAGGCAGAGTCTTGAAGTGGGTGTGGGAAGCTGGCCTGGGTGGTAGTGAGTTTGCCAAACTGGCACTGAGCAAGGCCTCAGCCTTCTGACCCATAAGCTGTGCTTCTAAACCTCTGTGATTGTAAGAGGAAGCAAACAGCTTTCATCTCCAGAACTAAATTTATTATATTACAAAGTGTCCTGACACTGGGTTCAGGCTCGGTAGCAAAGAATGATATAATTGATTAGTTGTATCTGCTGTTAAGTCCTGTTGTGAAGGGTTGGAACAGTCAGAATATACGCCCTTCTCTGCCATCCCTTCCCTAACCCCCTTCCACAGTCTTTTTTTAATTTTTTTATTTTATTTTAAAGATGTGGGGTACAATTCAGGATTAGGTATACAGGTGGTCATCGTACAGGTAAAGTTTGGGTCTCCCTTTGGTCCCCACTTTGAGATCAGGTACCCCTATTGATGTTATGTGCCCCCACCCTGGCAGTTTCTGGCTACTGCCAATCCCTTTCTTATAGTATTATGGTAAATGTCAGGCTCTCCACTTTCCCTGGACCCCTCCTGGGGATGACCACTGTCCACCTTCTTCCACCCCATCCCCACCAGTGATGTATTCCATTGCTCAAGCCAGAAACCTAATCTTATCAGGAACTTCATTTCTATTTCCCTCCAGATATGGGTAATTTACAAGTCCTTCCAGTTTCTTCTCAAGAGCCTTTTTAATCCACCCTTCTCTCTTCCCCATCTGCATAGATTTTGTCTTCACCTTGTTGAGCATGGTGCCCTTCTAACAGGCCGAGCTGACTTTGACCTCTTCCCATCCAGCTTGACATCTACTCATCCCACCTACCACCAGACGGATCCCAAGAATGTTATGTCAAGAAGTAGAAGCCAAATGCGGTGGTGTGTGCCTATAGTACCAGCTGCTCAAGAGGCTGAAGAGGGAGGATCACGTGAGCCCAGAAGATGGAGGTTGCAGTGAGCCATGATCTCATCACTGCCTCTGGCCTGGGAGACAGAGTGAGACCTTGTCTCTTCAAAAATATAAAAATAAAGAATTAGAAATTTTCATGGAAGTAGAGAGTAAAATGTTAGCTCACCAGAGGCTGGGAAGGGAGATGGGAGATGAGCAAATATCCATTAATGGGCACAAAACTACAATCAGATAGAAGAAATACATTCTCGTGTCTGTTGGTACAGTAGGGAAATTATAGTTAGCGATGATTTATTTTATACTACAAAATAGCTAGAAGAGAAAAATTGTAACATTTCTGGCACAGAGAAAAGATAAGCATTTGAGGTGATGGATATCCTATTATCCTGATTTGATCATTTTACATTGTATACATGTATCAAAATATCACCTGTATCCCCAAAACATGTACAACTATAATATATTGATTTAAAAAAAAAAACCACCAGGTTCGGTGGCTCACACCTGCAATCCTAACACTTTGGGAGGCCGAGGCAAGAGGACTATTTGAGCTCAGGAGTTTGAGATCAGACTGGGCAACTTGGTGAGATCTCATCTCTACAATGAATAAAAAAAATAAGGTGGGCATAGTGGCACGTGCCTGTAGTTTCAGCTACTTGGAAGACTGAGACAGAAGGATTGCCTGAGTCCAGCAGGTCAAGGTTGCAGTGGCCATGAGCATGCCACACCACTGCACTCCAGCCTGGGCAATAGAGTGAGACTCTGACTCAAAAATAAAAAGAAAAAAATACAGGTTCCAAGAGCCTCAGCACAGAGAGGAAAAACCCTTCAAATGGTGAAAAACTGTCTGACATGGCTCTGGGCAAATCATAGCTCCTTGGTCTCCTGCTGGCTAAAATTCAAGCTAGTTCTCTAGTTTCCTTGCTCTATCTCTCTCTCTCTCTCTCTCTCTCTCTCTCTCTCTCTCTCTCACACACACACACACACACACACACACACACACACACATAATTTACCTTGTTAACTGATCTCCTAAATGTCTTCCAAAGGATCCTTATTCAAGTATGTAGAGCAAACAGTTCAAAGACCTTCTTTATTCTTTAAGCTCTGGATTCTAAGAAAATTAATACTTTTCTCTTGTTCTTCCAATAACCTCTTTATCTGTACTGGTCATTTTGCTCCTGTGTTCAGAGGAGTCAGTTGACCAGAGGACAGCTCAGGGCAAGATACAGACAACTCAACGACTGGCGGTGAATATGCCAGAAGCAAGACACAGCAAATCGGCAGGCTCAGGCACTTTGTTTCTTGGAGAGCTGGCCCTCGGCAGGGGTTTGCCCTGGCCCCACTGAGGGAGGCTATAATTTGTTCCAACCATCTACAAGGGGGCGATTTATTCCCTGGAGCAGTGGGATGGGCTTTACAGGCATAAAAGAGGAACAATAGCATTTTGTAATGATCCTAGCAGATGCCCTTGCCCAAGAGGAAGGAAAGCTAAGTGACTAGACATTAAGCTGTCAGATTGTGACTGGAGACAGGTCAAATGAAGATAACCCTTGTACAAGGGCCAGGTTCCCAGATTCTGGGGCATTTTGGACCGCCTACTAGGGAAGGACAAATAGGACAGCTTCCAGAAACATGGGGAGAGGGTCAGAGAGCCAGTAGCTGCTAATTACAGAATCTCAAGGTGTTGACTTTTGTTTTAGTTAGCAAACATGGAACACAATGTCTGTGCATTGCATATGGCAGGAGAAAGTAACAGTGATCTCCAGGGTTTTTAATGGACTTATGTGTTTTGATTACTTGTCTCTACAAGTTACAGGAGCATTCTGAGGCAGGAGGAGAAATAGAATGTACAGACGGCAGGAAATGCCTGAGATGCGATGTGCCCAGGAGGGTGTGGAAAGGATCAGAAGTGTTGAGATCCATTAGAAGGCATTGTCAGTGCTTTTTCTGGGTAAAAAGCAAGGGGGTTTTTGAAATAATTAAAAATTAACATTTAAACTGAAGAAATACTTTTCCTTTTTTGTTTTTTCAAAGAAATTCTTTTAATATTCTTCAGGGAAGTCTTCCCTATCCCCTGAGATTGGATTAGATGAGCCTATTATGCAAACTTATTGCCTTCTGTGCGCTTTCTTCAAAGCACCTTTCATAATTTTAATCATACATCTATATGTTTCCTCATGTATTTAATATCCATTCCCCACTAGACTATAAATTCCAGGAGTGCAGAGCCAGGTTGCCTTCCCTGCCCCCTCACTCTATCCCCAGCACCTGGCACTTGCCTGGGACATCATCTAAACTGAAAGGGACTGATGATACTTGTTAGAGACCTCCAAAAATGTTAGGTAACACTCCCAGCGGGGGCCTCCAGAATGTTAGGTCAGGCCCTCTGGGGGTGTGGGTGTCTGGTATGCAATCGGATGCCATGTGAAAGATGCAAATTAGATGAGAAAGTATAGCTTATTTAGAAATAAATTAGAGATAGAGAGAGAGAGAGAGAGAGAGGAAATTCACCTCCCCAAGGTAGGGGAGGTGGGGCAAAGCTTAAGAAAATGTAGCCTGGCCATAGCTCAAAGAGTACATGGTCACACCATAGCTTAGCAAGGCAATGGCCGCAGTGACCTGGCAATGGTGGCAATGGCAAATGGTTGCTCTTGGTTGAGTCCTTTTAATCATTCCCTTTGATGGGGGAGGGTCATTAAGGTGATTGGGTGATCTGTTCCACATCATCACAAAGAGGCAGGTAAGCGCAGGTACTGATGTCAGGTGATGGACAGCAGGCAGATGGGTGGGTTAGTCACATGATTGCTGCCATGGTGGTGGGCCAGATGGGAGGAAACAAGGGGAGGAGTTTTTCCCTCAAGAAACCTGTCAGATGTTTTCAATTCATAATCTCCTTAGCAAAAAGGTGGTCTTATTATCACTTCTATGGCTTCAGCCAGCCAAGGGGTGATCTTTGAGCTTCTGCCTTTGACAAGGAACTCGAAAGTCTCCTAGAGATTATTATGCTAAACCATGAATTGAAAGATTGGGCTGTCTTGCATCTGATGGGGATTTGCTGAGGGAATGGGGTAGGCTGCCAGCTTGGCCTGCAGTAAATTGTCTGAACACTTCCTAAAACCTGCCTGCCTGTTGGAAATTTATCTATTTATGTCTAACCTGTGCTAGATTCAAAACATGTCAGTCGAAACAAAAATGGTTATGCTGAAGCAAAATGTGAACTAAATTTATTCTAAGTTTCTCAGGGTCCCTTCTTTCAATAATGATGGACTGTAAGGTGGGTAGGGAAGAAGATGAGGACACAAGGAAGATGAGGACATGAAGAGTCTACAGAGTGAAGGTCCACATGAGGATGAAGAATGATTACAGTCTGGGTTCTAGAAGGCTGGCAGGAGGTGATGGGAGGTATGGAATTGAGGTTTTTAAGAGGAGATATAGCTTTGGTGATGGTGAGATCTAGATGGGGGTATCCCATGGGAGTTGGAAACTGAAATGGGATGAAGAAATTCATCATGGGAAGGAGAGGAGTTGAATATCTGAGGCCAGTTGTTGACTGCACCTTCTCCATGTTGACAATGATTGCTAATGTCAGGAGTGCTGAGGAGTGCTGAAGCCTTCAATGAATGATTGGGAGACGGGGAGATCACTAGGTATAATAGCAAGAGAGGTAGCAGGTGGCATAGCCTGATGGCACAGATTTCCTCCTTCCATTTTTTCCAACAAATATTGACTCAGTGCATGCTGTATCTATGAAGCCCAATTCATGCTATGAGTGGTACAAAGAAGAGTAAATTACTGTTCCTCCTTCAAGGAGCTTGTAATGTGCTACCTATAAATAAAAGTAAATTAAAAGACATGTGTAGACTCAAGTATTATTGATTATCTCAGCCTGTGCCAAACATAATGGTAGGCCTTTAAGGATACAAAGCCTCACAGATCTTGCCTTGAAGGAGTTTATCATATAAGGAGAGAGACAAACAACAGTGTGGAAAATTACAGCCCAGCTGGGTAAACATAAATACTGAGGTGGACGCATGATGTCAAGGGGCCACAAGGAAGTATTCTAATCAACACTGTGAAAGGGGATCAGAAAAGACCTCATAGAAACGAATGCGCCAATTTTGAAGGAAGAATAGAGGAAAGTGTTGGGCAAGAGACAGACTGTCAATTGTTCTTGGATGCAACACATGATAGCAAGTGGAAGGGGGACAAATTCTGTGACAAGTGCCATGTAATGGAACCTAAGAGAAGATGTGGGAGTGGCAGAAGATGAAACTCAAACAGTAAGCATGTACTCGATGATGAAGATTCTGATGACAGATTCGGGGCTTTGAACTTCATCCTATAGAACACTGGGAAACCATGAAGTAGAAGACAAGATGAGTCTTGATTATCCATACCAAAGGATGAAAACAAAGAAACTCAAGCTAGTTTATGCAAAAACATGAATTTATTGGTCATGTAACTAAAAAGTGCAAGGGTATAGCTGGCTTCCATCAAATCTTGATGGAGGATTTAATTTCTGTTATCATAACTGTCCATCTCCATGTCTTGGTTCTGTTCTCGTGAAGGTTGGTTTCATTTCTCTAGCTCTTTGAAGCAGTGGTTCCAGGCCTATATCTACCCAGAATTAAATCCAGTAGAAAGAGAATTTTTCTTTCTGACAGTTCTCACTACAGTCCCAGGACTCTTTCTCATTCGAACAATTTGTTCACAGGGGACTCAGTGTGCTGATTGGCCAAGCCAGTCTTATACTCCATCTTTTAAACCAGGGGGGGTGCCCCATTAAAACTCCACTGAGAGGGAAGGGGAAAGGTTACTCTTTCACATGCAGGTACTGTTACCAGGTTAAGGGTGAATGATCACTGAACAGATGAGAACAACAGGTATGTACTCCAGTTTTTGGTGGGTTTTTATTTTTATTTTTTGTTTTTGTTTTGAGTTAGAGTCTCACTCTTTCACCCAGGCTAGAGTGCAGTGGCACGCTCACCACCACTGAGGCCTCAACCTGTCGGGCTCAGGGGATGATTCTGCCTCAGTCTCCCCAGTAACTGAAACTATAAGTGTGCACCATCATGTCTGGCTAATTTTTTGATTTATGGTAGAGACAAGGTCTCACCAAGTTGCCCAGACTGGTCTTGAAGCCCTAGGCTCAGGCAATCCTCTCGCCTCCGCCTCCCAAAGTGCTGGTATTACAGGCCACTGTGCCCAACACGTACTCTAGTCTTAAGAAATATCACTCTTGGTAACTATGTAGAAAACGGATTTGACAGGGAAGCCTGGAGGCAGGGATGCCTGTCAGTCAGGTAGTCCCAAGCAGGTAAGAGGTCATGAACTAAGACAATGGGATATGTGTAATTTTAGGTAGAAGCAATAGAATTTGGAGGATCGAGGTGTACCAAGGGGAAGTGAGGAGTCAAGGGCGACTCTGAGGTTTCTTTCTTTCTTTTTTTTTGAGTTGGAGTCTCACTCTTGTTGCCCAGACGGGAGTGCAGTGGCACGCTCATGGCCACCGCAGCCTCTACCTGCTGGACTTAGGTGATCTTTCTGCCTCAGCCTTCCCAGTAGCTGGAAATACAGACGCACACCACCACGCCCGACCAGACTCCGAGATTTCTAGCTTAGACAACTGGGTAAGCTCCATTCAAAGAGGATGGAGAATGTTGGAAGAGAAGCGTTCGGGAGGTGGTTGAGGTTCATACATTTAGTCTGGACATCTTTGGTTTAAAATGCCTGGGGCACATTCAAGTGGAGGTTTCCAGTAGGCATTTAGATTTCAGAGTCTAGAACTTGAGATCGAAGTCGGAACTGGAAATACAGATTCCAGAATCTTCAGGTTATAGATGAGGACTGAATCCATGACTGGGGGTGGGGACTGCAAGAGGAGGAATGAGATCATCCAGGCAAGGTGTGTCAGGTGAGAAGGAGGGGGATGGGCAAAAGGTAAGGGGCAGGCAGAGGAAAATGAACCAGGAAAGATGATTTGGGAGGAGCTACCAGAAAGACATGTTGGAAACCAAAATCGGGCATCATCACAGAAGACAAGAGTGAGGCAGACGTGCCTGGAAGCAGCTATGCGGGGGAAGAAGAGGCCCACCTTCTCCCTCACGTACTCAGGAGGGCAAGTTGGTAACACACAGGAGGAAAGCACCAAGGCAACAACTTGGAGCGAGAACAAGCGTCCAGTTAAGACAAGAAGAGGAAGGAATAAACAGTGAGGATGCTGAGAAGAAAGAAGGGTTTGTTTATTCTGTAGTGTGGGGTTTGAGAAGACAGAGTGGAAACATTTGGAGGAAAAGAGTGGAGTGTGGAGAGGTAAGGCCCCAGGACAGGATTAGTGCCCGCAGGAGCTTAAACTTGGGGGCTCAGCCGAGGTTGATAGGGATGTGGGCAGGCGGGGATAGGCGGTGTCAAGGCTTTCGGTGCTGGTGTAGACTGGTGATCTATAAATCAGATAAGTCACTGCCCTGATGCAACTCTCCAATGGCTTCCCATTGTTCCTGGAATAAATGCAGCTCCTTCCTCCAGCCTCCAGGACCCCACCTGGTCTGGTCCCCGAACAGCCATGGAACTCCATTCCCAGGGTCTCCCTTCCACATTCCACATACAAACACAGAGCACTCTTTCTGAACCTGGAAAATTCCAAGCTTCCTCCCATCTCAGGGCTTTTGCATCAGCTGCTCCCTCTGTCTGCGATGATCTTTTTCCGTCACCGTGGCTGACTCCTCCTTCAATTCATTCTAAGGTTACCTCCTCAGAAAGACCTTTCTTTTCCTCCCTCCCTCCCTCCCATCCTCCCTCCCTTCCTTCCTTCTTTCCTTCCTTCCCTGCTGCCCTTCCTCCCTCCCTCCCTCAAAGGCTCTGGAACCTGACCACAACTCTATCCAGAGTCTACAGAAGAGGATACAACTGGAATGCATCCCTACCTCCCTCCTCCTTCCTTCCTTCCTTCCTTCTTCCCTCCCCTCTTTTCTTCCTCCTCCTTCTTTTTCTCTCTCGCTCTCCCTTTCTCTCTCTCCTTTTCTTTCTGACAGGGCTGCCCAGGCCTCCCATCTCAGCCTCTGAGCAGCTGGAACTCCTCACAAGGGCACAGCACCACACCCAGCTAATTTTTAAAATGTTTTGTAGAGAAAGTGCCTTGCTGTGCTACCTAGGCTGATCTCATGCTCCTGGCCTCAAGTGATCCTCTCTTCTCAGCCTCTCAAAGTGCTGAGATTACAGTCGTTAGCCACTGCGCCCAGCCAAGAGAGGCCTTTTTTCTCCTGCCTCCACAAACCACCTTCTTTCCCTTTACCCTGCTTTACTTCCCTCACAGCATTCATTACTCTCTGAGATGCTCTCCCTGAAGTATATCCTATTCCTTTCCAGCAGAGTGTAAGATGCAAGAGGTCATGGACCTTTTTTCGTCTTTGTTCACCATGTTATTGCCAGCATCTGGAACAGAGTCTGGTCAAAAATAGGTGTTCCATAAATATTTACCAACTATCTAATGGACTGAATAAATGAATATTTAAAGTTGCATCCTTTTCTGTAGGCTCTGGATAGAGTCGTGGTCAGATTCCTTTGAGCTTTTAGGAATAAACAAACTGACATGTTTTGAAATGAGAAGTCACTCCAGGTTCTTAAAACAAGACATTTTTCTCTGATGTAAATTATTCTCAACATTATACCGCATTTCCAAAAGACCAAACTTTGCTTATGAAAGAAAGTCTATTAAAAGGTAGTTTCCCAAACAACAAGTCTATTTAAATAAAATATGGCAAACAGTGGTCCACTTATAAATAAGTTTCCATAGGAGCTATTGCACAAAACAAAAAGCCACCTGCTCTTACCTAAAATATGTTTTTGGTTTTTAATTTTAAATGAAAATTTTAGAATGCCACAGTCTCAGGCACTATTGAGGTGCAATGAGGTGACCTTGGACTTGGCAAAGACCATCAGAGTCCATATTTCTGACCATTTTTATTGTAACATTGTATTTCCCAAGATAGAATTTTTTTAGGGGATGTCTGGTAGAGCTGGAGCTCCTGAGTCATGTTTCCTAGAAAACCGAGAATGTGGGAAGAGATAGAGCCATGAACCAGAAGGGGGACAGTGACATTTTCCAAATCGTGCTCCCAAGAAGGCTAGTGTTGCTTAGCTAAAGCAGCAAGCAATAAAAGCTAGGTGGGTGTAGGAGAGGGTAGTAGTCTGTCAAAATAAATCTGGTCATTTCGATATTAAATGAACTGAAACAAACCTTTTTACTGCAGGGCTTCTACACATTTGGAGATTTTCCTGAGCTAGGAGGTGAGCAAACATATTCATTCTTTTGGTCTCAACACTTCCCTAAGAAACTGCTACCAGCGTGGGTCATGGTGTCAATGATAGTTGTACAATTCTTTGATTATGAACTTGGCTTCAATGTATTGGAGAATTAGGGCTGAGTAGTGGATTGTAGATGCAGTGAAAGACGACTCAGTATACAGAGAAGGAAAGCAAACAGCAAAGACATGGATGGCTCTTATGATCTGTTGCCTTGAAGGGCACAGGCTGCGGTCCTTGAGGTAGAAATGTGAGGGTGTTGGGATTTGGAGCTGGATTCGTGCTAGCTAAGCCAACCCACCTGACAAAGGCACGCAGGCTTTCCTCTACTCCCTTTAATTTGTTTGGCTAGAAGCCAACTCTGACACAAGTATTTTCTTATCTAAGGTCTGGAGTCATGTTTTGCATTCTATCTGGGTTTAAAGTTTCTTTCTGTTTCTCTGTTGATTAGCATAAATTTAGGTGGAAAAGATCCTCTCCCTGTCCCTTCATGCAATTCTAGAACCGAGATTTCCAGAGTCAGAGCTAAGCATCAGCTTGGTATTACAAAATATAAGCAACCATGTATGTATGGAATAAAACATGCATTGTTTTTGTTACATCCGGACAAAATTATGAACTCCCCAGCAACTTGGATGGATTTAGAGTCTATCATACTCAGTGATCCATCACAGAAACAAAGAACTGAGTACCACATGTTCTCACTCAAAAGCGGACCCTGAACAGTTACCATAATACTTTAAGAAAGTGATTGGCAATAGCAGGACACTGCCAAGGGAGCGGGCGGGGGGGGCACACTTCATCAATAAGGGTACCTAATCTCAAACCAGGCTAAGTGCGGGCCAAAGTCAGGCCCAAACTTTACCTGTACAATGACCATTTGTATATCTAATCCTGAATTGTACCCCCACAACTTTTAAATAAATGAACAAAATTATCTTGAATGGCCCATAGGTCTCCTGGCTATTTCTGGAGTAGTTGTGGGCTGGGAGTACACCAATTAACAAGCCATAGCAGCCCTGGAAGGACAAAGCAGCAAGTTGCTTGTGTGACCTGCATATCACTATGTCTGGGGAGAAAGACCATCATGATGCAGGTACTGAAAGGCCCTCTTTGAAGGGCTTATAAAACTGTAGGTGCTGATCACATGGAATGCTGGTCTAGTGGCCTCCCAATAAACTATGGAGAGAAAATAAGACAATTATCTAAGGCAATGTACAATGTAAGCTTCATAAGAGAGAATAAAAAATACATGTGAGAATAAAAAATATGTATCTTTCTAAAGAGGAAAGAAGATCATAAGTGACGGGGGGAGGTGTGCAATCAGGAAAGGTTTCAAGGGCTTTTTTTTTTTTTCTTTTTAATTTATTGTAGAGATGCGGTCTCACCAAGTTGCCTAGGCTGGTCTCGAACTCCTGAGCTCAGGCAAACCTCTCGCCTTGGCCTCCCAAAGTGCTGGGATTACAGACTTGAGCTACCGCGCTGGGTCTTCAAGGGCTTTAAAGGATAGAAATGACACCCCTGAGCTCATAAAAAGGTGTAGCTCATTTCACTTCAGGTCTCCAGGACTGGTGGAGGCAGGGAAGAAGGGGGGTGGGTGGTGAGAAATTATTCAACGGGGATAATGTACACTGTTCAGGTGATGAGAATACACTGAAAGGACTTCACCACTATTCAATACATCCACAGGACAAAACTGCACTTGGACCCTGTAAATGTATACACATTTTAAAATGGTGTAGGGAAGAAGCATTGGGTTCCCATGCTAGGGCACCAGATGGGATGAGCCAATCAAGACAGATAAAGGTAGGTGGGGCCACAGAAAACAGAAAGGCTGTAAACGGTGTGGTTCTACTGGTAAGAGTTCCCAGGTGCCCATTCTTCATTTGATTACAGAGAAAGATGACCACAGCCAGAGACTCCTTTGACCTCACGGACTTCAGAATCAGTCAAACCCGTGTTTGAACTCTGTCTAGGTGACTTCGAATGAATTACATAACCTCTTGACCCCTCCATTTCTCCAACTGCAGAGTAAGTATCATAATACGTTTCAGAATCATTGTAAAGAGTAAATAAAATGGGTGATTAGAAAGTGTCAGCCCAAGGCTGGCACACGGCAAATATATAATCATTCCTTTCTACTCCAGAATAAAGAACCCAGTAGAGTGACTCATAGAAATTAGATTCTAAGATCCTGCTTTGTCTTGAATAAAGAAAAACACATGAGTTAAGCATCCCTCAGTGGTATCCCACATACACACCCAGAAAACGATTTTTCAGTTACTGCTCGGCTATGAGGGTCCTTATTTTAAACTGTATACTTCGGTCACCAAGAAAAATGCTTTTTGGTGCAGCTCATTTAAGTCTGTCTACTCAACAATTTCAGTTTAATTTCTAGTAACTCAGTGAGGTGGAAGGATATGTAGCAAAATGCAGACACAGGTTTTTTTAAATATATATATGACTCAAAAATAAAGAAGTCGAAGAAGTCAGAAGCACTATTTGTGAAAAATCAATATATTATATGGATGGTAAGCATAGCAGCTATTAGCCAGAAATAATTCAGAAAACATTTGAATACGGCCAGGCACAGTGGCTCACACCTGTAATCCCAGCACTTAAGGAGGCTGAGGCGAGAGGATTGTCTGAGCCCAAGGGCTTGAGACCAGCCTGGGCAATTTGGCGAGACCTCGTCTCTACGATAAATCAAAAAATTAGCTGGGCGTGGTGGCACATATCTGTGGTTCCAGCTACTTGGAGGCTGAGGCAGAAGGATCAGCTGAGTCCAGCAGGTTGAGGCTGCAGTGGCCATGAGCGTGCCATTGCACTCCAGCTTGGGCGACAGAGTGAGACTCCGACTCAAAAAAAAAATTGAATTCATTGTTTTGAAAAGAAAGCTTGGGCTCAAGATTTGGTTTATCACTGGGAAAAGAAAGTAGTGTGTAAGTATAAAGATGAGTAGAATCAAAACCTGTGCATTCTTTAATGTAGTGTTGTTTTTTTTCCTGAAAGCCTATTTCTAGATTAATGCTATTTTATAATGCAAGGGATGTTAGAATCTAGGAAATCTGAAATTTCCCAGTTTGGGCCCAGATCCCCTTTCTTTTGTCATTCCTGCCTTCTGTCATGTTCACTGACCCCATGCAGAGCTACACTGGTTTGCATGACACCAGCCACACCCTTGTACCAGCATCAGTCCACTTTTTCTCTGTAGTCACTCAAAGCTCAGTGTTCAAAGATGGAAGAGTGAGGGGGAGTGGGGAGGCTGGCTGCAGGAGGCCTTATGGCAGCGCAGCAAGGTTGTGCTGAAGACTTGGTGTGGCCAAGCTCTGTCTGCTTCCCATAAAACTGATGCACTGCCCCTCCAGCCTCACCCCTTTCTGGAGCCTCATCTTCTCCCATCCGTGCCATCTTCAGCTTTGTGCCTGCTTCTCTTTTTTTCTTCATTGACATTTTACACAGCTCATAAACTTGTGTCATGTCAGCATCCCACCTGTATTTTGTTGATTTACCCAGTGTTTTAAAACTGGACTGTTTTGCCAGGCGTGGTGGCACATGTCTGTAATCCCAGCACTTTGGGAGGCCAAGGTAGGAGGATCACTTGAGGCTAGGAGTTCGAGATCAGCCTGGGCAACACAATGAGACCTCATCTATCTCTTAAAAAAAAAAATCACAAAAATTAACCAAGCACGGTGGCACACACCTGTAGACCCAGCTACTTGGGAGGCTGAGGTAGGGTGATCACTTGAGCCCAGGAGGATGAGGCTGCAGTGAATCGTGATTGTGCCACTGCCCTCCAGTCTGGGTGCCAGAGTGAAACCCCAGCTCAAAACAAACCAAAGTCAGATGTCCAGATTTTTGGCTTTTCAAATGAGAAGATCTGGTAATACTAGGCCTGCATTCCTTCATGGCCATAATCCACTAGTTCTGAGAAGAATTGACTTCTTTCAGACAGGGGCACTTGACCTCCAGGTGGCCACATTCCTCACTACTCCCTATGGTTTTCACCCAACCTCGGCCCTCACTTCAATTAGCAGCTGGACCTTGGTGGGCATTGGACTGTATGGCTTCACTCTGTAGTCCTGCTGGTGCCCAGCTGCCCTCTCACCCCACCCCACTAGCTCCTCGACTTCCACTCTTTCCCAGGAGAATCTACATCTGCCATTGAACCTGGCATGATTGTCCCTGCCTGCCTCGGCCTGGGCCAGCTCCTGGCTTCCAGACTCTGTCCCCAGACTCGGTCTTGCTGGTTTGGTCCTGCTTAGACTTCCTGTATTCAAGAACCCGGGCTGGAAGGTTACTGGGAAGATCTGCCAGATGGAGCCCCAGATCTCCTGTCTGAGCACAAAAAGTAAGTGAGGAAGGTGCTCAGTTCTTCTAAGAAGGATGCGCTTTCCATTCCCTCAGCTTCTGGAGCTGCACAAGGATGAAAGGCTGCCACACTCTGTTCTCCTTTGACACTCCCAGAGTTCTACATGGGATTCGTTGGTTCCAGAGGAAACGCCGCAGACAAGATAGCTTTTCTATTTCCTTTCTTCATAATTAAAGTGTCCTTTTGCCAATAGTCAATCTAAAGGAATAACTGAATGACTAATCAAAGCAAGGTTGTTTCTGAAGTGAGGTGGGAGCCTGGACCTTTTCATTTATTTTACTCTTACCTAATTAGCCTTTTAAAAGTCAACCAGAAGGAGGGAGGAAGAGAGGAAAGAAAGGCGGAGAGGGATAGAGCAGATGTCCTCGCCCTCTGCTCCCTGAGTTCTTCCTCTGTGACCTCTCCCAGAGATCTGTGACAACAAACCTTAGGTACAAGAAGGAGGTGATGGTCTCCCCCTCAGCCTCCACCTCCCTTTCCACTCACCCTCTTCCCCAACCTTGAAGGGGTAGTGCCAGTGGCCAGACGTGGATCTGGAGATGCCTTGTGCATGGGCGGTCTCTGACTCTGGAGAGCTGATGAGGTCAAGCGAGGCCCAAGGAAAAGAGGTAGGGGCTGACTGCTTGGAAGGAAAGCGGGTCTAGGCCTTAAAGGGGATGCAAAGGGGATGCCTGGCTGTTTGGACGAGAAATAGCCACACTTACAGGGTGGAAAGGCAGGGCAGTCGTGAGGGAGGACTTGAGGCTGACTCCAAGTTAGGAATAAAGAGTGAGAACTGGATTTTGTGTCTCCTATTTTGCACTTTTCAGGTACCAAAGGGGGTAAAAAGGTAATGGGGGAAGGGGGACAGAAAATCCTAATAATTAGGTAATCCTAATGACTTCCAGTTCCTGAACATGTGTTGATTGAATAATGGGCTAATCCTCTGGTGACCCATTCAACAGCGAAAAGAAAACCCAGGAGGCTTTATCTGTGACGCTCTTTTTAAAAATTGCTTCAATCATGAGCCATTATGAAGCCCATAATGCTCACTGGATGTTCCTGACTGGAAAGAATTGGCCTTATTTAAAGAAGCGAAGACAAAGAAAAAGAAACCTTTTCTCTTTTGATTTGTGAGCCCTGGATTGCTCAAATGCTTCTCTTCAAAGATGATTTTTCCCATTTCATGCCCATCGTTTTATTTTCTGATACCTGCTTAGAAATAACCTTGTCTTTCTGGTACTTAGTTATACCACATAAATCCTTTTGCCATTTCTAAGAAACCACAGAACTCTGCTCTGACAGCCTTCCTCGAGAGCCGGGCCTCCACCAGGCGGGCCCAGCACTGCCACCTAGCCTGGCTTCATGTGAGAAAAATTAATGAGCTTTCTCCTGTTGAGGAGTTGGATGGAATTTGTAAAATGGGATTTAATTGGGACTGAATAAACTCCACTTTAAAATTCCTCACACAGCAGCCTCTGCTCATGGGTGACGACAGTCTGCATTTGCTATGAGTTGTGACAGCATCCTTGCCACACCACCGGGTGCCCGAGAAAGAGGGCCGTGATGGCAACCCCCACATCGTGTCCAGAAGCCACCATCATTGAGCTGCTTGGTGCCGTGCCACCCTGGGAGAAATGCCAGGCCTGGAGCCTCCGCCTGACAAAGGAAAGTGAGACCGCAAGGGAGCCCAGACAGGACTTGTGGGCAGACCTGGAAGCTTTCATTTCACGACAAGCAGTTCAGGGTCATGGCTGTCTCATGCCCACCGACCCATGCTGCCTTGGTACAACTTTAGAACATGGGCTGCTACCATCTGATATTGATGGAGGAAGCAGAAGTAGACCCCTGATTAGTGAGAGTCTGAGAGGGCTTAGCAGGAAAGCACAGGTACTCTGCAAAACGAACAGAGGCTGTTGCTTTTAGGAGGGGGCAGGGAAGGTTCATTCCTTGGGGGAAGTCTGAGGAGGGGAGGGGAATCTCACCACTAAGCCCTAAGTGTTATTCATGTATAGACCTCTGAAGCCGGGGAGGGAGGCTGGAGGAAAGATCGATTGGGGTCACCAGGATCTTTCTCTCTCCTCTTATGGAAATGGAGGGCATGCCTGGAATCAGCACAGCACATAGACTTCATCTCATGTGCCAATCCAGCCCATTGGCAGTGGCTGCCTGGAAGACTGCTGAGCAGAATTTCAGTCTTGGCTCCGGGGAGGAAAAGGTACTGCTGCTAATTAGAAATGACACAGCGTGATCCAGGCTGGAGAGGAAGTTTGCCTCCATTCTGCGGGGGATGAGTTAGGAATTTGGGGGGTGATGGCCAATGAGCTACTTGCCTTCTGAAACCGTACAAATAACATGATATGTAAGATGTTTCATGTCTGGTCCCAGAAGCTTCTCCAGCAGGGTGTTCCACCCAACCTCCACCATCCATTTTACTCACTGGTCATGTTTCCTTGAACACAATTGTGGACAGACAGAAAATCTGTGGCAGAGACCCTTGGAGATCTGCTGCTTCCGGGACCAGGGCAGAGGATTGACGCAGGCTGTCGATGCTGGAGCCCGGGCCCTTGGAGCTGCGGATTCCATAGGAAGAAGTAACAGAAAGGGGTGCCGGAGGTGGTAGCCAGTGACAGTAACACACTGTGAACTGCAAAACCTCCAGGCCAGAGAGGACACCAGGAGAGACACTAGGCCATGAAGAGGCCCAGCCCTGATGGTCATTTAAGAAATGCCACGAGTCAGGAAGGGACATTTCCTTGGTGAAAGAAGAATTCAGGCATTTCCCTGAACTGGACCCCCAGGAGAGGAGTATGGGAACCAGAGACTTCCAGTATAAAGGGGGCATGAAGGCTTGTCCTCAGTCCCGCCCATCATGTTGTTCAGCCAAGAAAAAACAAACGTGGGACCAGGCTTTGCCATCCACACATTAGCTGTGTGATCCACAGGCACGTCATTTAAAGTCTCAGTTTCAGTTTCCTCCTCTGTTAAATGGGAACAATTAGACCAATGCCATGGAATAACTGTCTATGTGGTTATTAGTTCATTGAACACTTACTTAATCTGTGTCTGCCGAGTGCCAAGCCTGAAATAGTTGCTGGTTGAACAGACACAGTCCCTACCTACCTTCCAGGTTCTCCCTCTCTAGCCAGGAAGACAGGCACAAAGACATAAAGTCAGAACAAAGAAAAAATGCTTGACTACTCTTCCCTTTTTGTGTGTGTATTTTCTTTTCCTTTTCTTTTTTCTTTTCTTTTTTTTTTTGAGTTGGAGTCTCACTCTGTCACCCAGGCAGGAGTGTAGTGGCACACTCATGGCCACCCCAGCATCGACCTGCTGGGCTCCCGCAATCCTTCCGCCTCAGCCTTCCAAGTAGCCAGAACTAGAGGCATGCTCTACCACGACCGGCTAATTTTTTACTTGTTATTGTAGAGATGAGGTTTCACCAAGTTGCCTGGGCTGGTCTCAAACCCGTGGGCTCAGGCGATCCACCAGTGCTGGTATTACAGGCCAAGCCACCAAGTCCAGCCTTGTGTGTATATTTTCTAATACCCAATTACATATGGATAATAATTGGAAAGGAGACTGCCACAGAGCCTGGAACTTAGTAGGCACTTGAGTGGTAGCGGATGAATGTGAATCTTACAAGAGTAACTTGAGGGAGGCATGGACATCAGTGAGTCTAGAAACCCCCAGCCACGCTGGTATTAGCCTGTGAGCAATTTCCCCCACCCTAGCTGTCACCCCAGGATCCAAGAAGCGCAAATTGCTGGGACCATCTCCTTAGCTCAACCACAAACACAAGAGCTCAGGTCTTGCTTCACAGCCCCCAGATCTGCCAGTGTATGCCTGTTGTTCTCTTCCGTCCCCTTTGGCAGTATTATCCGGGTAGATTTCTGCTAGGTGTGTGCTCAGGTATGATACTTGGTATGCTGCAATACCTGAGCTCAGCCCACAAAGGGTAGGTAGATCCCTCTTCTAACAATTTCTCTGCTGCTGCCGTTATTAACCCAGGATGCAAAAAACCCAAATGACATGGAAATAGCAGGGAAAGCATTCAAATTATCAATTCAGAAATTCAGGCAGATAATTCAACCTTTTCACTAGTAGAAAGAACAATACTTAGTGTCTTTAACGCCTACTAAATGCATATGAAACAACTTTGCCAATAGGTGGATAATCAAATTGTTCTGAATAATCCAATCCAGTGTTTTCCTGCTTCTTCTTCATGCTAATTTATTCTGACATGGCTTTTCAATAATGAAAATCTGTTCTTGCAGAATCCATTTCATCGAGATTTTCCATATTAAAATGGAGATGGAAGTGTCGTGGAGAATTAGATTACTTGTCCTCATTCCGGTGCGTGGCATTCCTGGGGAGAGCCTTTGTCTCCAAGTGGGTAAGCAGATGGCATTCATTTGAGAGGAGCGAGTGTACCTTCTTAGCAGACCAGGCGATTGTTTTTATTGTGCTGTTTCCATCTAATCGAAGCCTCTTGCCTGCACAGACTTAATTTGCTCCTTTCCTCGTGAAATTTGTTAATTTTCAAAGGATTTTCAGCCCTAATCATTACCACCAGGGTGAAAAACTAGTGTCAACAAACGCCTCAGTGACTAGAACATGTGTTGTTGCCTCATTCCAAAGAAATACTTTCTGGGCACACAAAATCTCTAATATCAGAAACAAAAGAATGGACTGATACACTTTTGGGGGTACACCTACTCGGCATAGGTTCCATGCTAGGGGCTGGGGTTCCTGCAGTGAAGAAGGCATAATTCTCATCTATGAGGTGCCAAGGTCTAGTGTGGGGGTTTCCCCACCCCAGTAGAGCCTAAGAACCACCTGGGGGATGGTGTTAAAAGTGTGGGTTTCTGGGATCCACTCTTAGAGATTCTGAGTCAGTTGGCATTCAATATATGGTAGTTGCCAAGGGAAAATGGCTGTGGTGCCTTCTTCATAAGTGTCCTCAGGTAGTTCACCTTGGGTGATAGTGTCCTCAGCCTCCTTTCCATAGGATATCTTATTCCCATCACTCCAGTGTTCTCCGCAGTCCCATCTCTCCAGGTCCCTTGGGAAAAGCAGTGGCAGAGTTAGACACTTCATTCATGCTACCTGGGAGCCCAGGGCACACAACTGCATGCTCTTTTTTCCATCAGAATGGCGAGAATTGTTGTTTTAGTCCATTTATGCTATTATAGCAAAATATCATAGACTGGGTGGCTTATAAACAACAGAAGTTTATTTCTCACAGGGCTGAGTGGGAATATCCTAAATATGGGACAGGCACACTTTCCAAAAGTTATGTAAACACTGTTGAATTCACATTTTAAAAAAAATTAGTTTGTTTATTGCTACAGAGAGTAGGCAGCTCAATGGCCCCAAAGTTATCTTGATCTTATTCATTGTCTCTAGTGTAGCATTCGTTTTTTACTGAATCCACGGTGCCACTTCATAAACTCTCATACAGTGTTATACCTCTTTCAGGATCTGCTTCTGAATAATAAAATTAACAAGAACAATCACAACAGCAATGATAACAATAAGACCTATTTACTGATGGCTTAACAACATGCCAGGAGGCACTTTGCATGTTCTGTCTCATTCAGTTCTCACAACCACCCTAGGTGACACACAATTGTTATTCCTCGTAGTGAAGATGAGGTGTTGCATCAACACACGTGAACTTCTCCAGCTGCGGGGTGTGGGAGAGGATTAACCTGGCCGTCTAGGCTCTCTGGGGTTCTTCTACATAGGGTGACCCACCACCCTGGCTGGCACAGGACTGAGGGGGGTTTCCTGGGACTCAGGACTTTTAGTTTTAAAACTGGGCAAAACAGGATGTGTCGGTTGCCCTCCTGCTATGTGAGATTTAGGGAGAACACCATAGTCCAAAAAAAGAATGGGTTCCAATTTTGAGTGGAGAGGTGAGTCCTCTGAGCTGAGGAGAAAGTTCAAATGGTCCATCTAAACTGAGAGACAAGAAGCAGTCAGAAACTGTGAAACAGGGACAAAATGCTCAGGTCAGGAGGGTGAACGTGAGAACACAGGGTTAGAATCCTTGGGTGTAGTCCGGGACAATTACTTACAACAAGTGGACTCTGCTTGCTAGCTGTGGCTTGGCACACAGTAGGTCAATCGTACCTAAGGAACCAGATCTGAGGCAGACATCTCTGTTTTCCTTCTGTCCCCTTCCCATGGACAGGTGGTCCTGATGTTTCTCCAGAAATGCCCGTGACACCTGACCACACTGTGTTGCAGGGGAGTCTGGTGTGCTCCCAGTCCTATCTCTCCAGGTCTCTTGGGAAAAGCAGTGGCAGAAGTGGACGCTTCATTTGTGTCACCTGGGAGCCCAGGGCACACAGCCACATGCACTTTTTTCCAACAGAATGGGGAGAGTTGTTGTCTTTGTCCATTTGTGCTGTTATAACAAAATATCATAGACTGGGTGGCTT